>CATORF010000785.1:0-102981 GCA_951804975.1 Anthophora plumipes | reverse complement strand
CGATGATTCTGCACACTTCGGACAGAAGTCTCACCAAGATTATCGCAGACAATGCATATCTCAGCTTGAAACCCCACGAAAACCAAGATATCGCCGGTTCTGCATATCGTACGCACTGTGGAGTGCTGAAAACACCAGATATCGTGTTTCTCGCATTAAATAGCTCGAAAAGAGCGATCTCGATGATTCTGCACACTTCGGACAGAAGTCTCACCAAGATTATCGCAGACAATGCATATCTCAGCTTGAAACCCCACGAAAACCAAGATATCGCCGGTTCTGCATATCGTACGCACTGTGGAGTGCTGAAAACACCAGATATCGTGTTTCTCGCATTAAATAGCTCGAAAAGTGCGATCTCGATGATTCTGCATACTTCGGACAGAAGTCTCACCAAGATTATCGCAGACAATGCATATCTCAGCTTGAAACCCCACGAAAACCAAGATATCGCCGGTTCTGCATATCGTACGCACTGTGGAGTGCTGAAAACACCAGATATCGTGTTTCTCGCATTAAATAGCTCGAAAAGTGCGATCTCGATGTTTCTGCATACTTCGGACAGAAGTCTCACCAAGATTATCGCAGACAATGCATATCTCAGCTTGAAACCCCACGAAAACCAAGATATCGCCGGTTCTGCATATCATACGCACTGTGGATTGCTGAAAACACCAGATATCGTGTTTCTCGCATTAAATAGCTCGAAAAGTGCGATCTCGATGATTCTGCATCCTTCAGACAGAAGTCTCACCATGATTATCGTAAAAAATGCATATCTCAGCTTGAAACCCCACGAAAACCAACATATCGCTGGTACTGCATATCAAACGCACTGTGGAGTGGTGAAAACACCAGATAACGTGTTTCCGCATTAAATAGGTCGAAAAGAGCGATCTCGATGTTTCTGCATACTTCGGACAGAGGTCTCACCAAGATTATCTCAGAAAATGCATATCTCTGCTAGAAAACCCACGAAAACCAAGATATCTCCTGTTCTGCATATCCAACGAACTGTGCAGTGGTGAAAACCCCAGAAAACGTGTTTCTCGCATAAAATAGCTCGAAATGTACGATCTCGAAGATTCTGCATACTTCTAACAGAAGTCTCAACATGATTATCGCAGATAATGCATATCTCTGCTAGAAACCCCACGAAAACCAAGATATCTCCTGTTCTGCATATACAACGAACTGTGGAGTGGTGAAAACACCAGATAACGTGTTTCTCGCATTAACTAGCTCGAAATGAGCGATCTCGATGATTCTGCATACTTCTGACAGAAGACTCCCCAAGATTATCGCTGAAAATGCATATCTCAGCAGGAAAAACCACGAAAATCAAGATATCGCCGGTTCTGCATATCAAACGCGCTGTGGAGTGGTGAAAACACCAGATAACGTGTTTCTCGCATTAACTAGCTCGAAATGAGCGATCTCGAAGATTCTGCATACTTCTGACAGAAGACTCACCAAGATTATCGCTGAAAATGCATATCTCAGCTGGAAAAACCACGAAAATTAAGATATCTCCTGTTCTGCATATCCTACGAACTGTGGTGTGGTGAAAACCCCAGAAAACGTGTTTCTCGCATTAAATAGCTCGAAAAGAGCGATCTCGATGATTCTGCACACTTCGGACAGAAGTCTCACCAAGATTATCGCAGACAATGCATATCTCAGCTTGAAACCCCACGAAAACCAAGATATCGCCGGTTCTGCATATCGTACGCACTGTGGAGTGCTGAAAACACCAGATATCGTGTTTCTCGCATTAAATAGCTCGAAAAGAGCGATCTCGATGATTCTGCACACTTCGGACAGAAGTCTCACCAAGATTATCGCAGACAATGCATATCTCAGCTTGAAACCCCACGAAAACCAAGATATCGCCGGTTCTGCATATCGTACGCACTGTGGAGTGCTGAAAACACCAGATATCGTGTTTCTCGCATTAAATAGCTCGAAAAGTGCGATCTCGATGATTCTGCATACTTCGGACAGAAGTCTCACCAAGATTATCGCAGACAATGCATATCTCAGCTTGAAACCCCACGAAAACCAAGATATCGCCGGTTCTGCATATCGTACGCACTGTGGAGTGCTGAAAACACCAGATATCGTGTTTCTCGCATTAAATAGCTCGAAAAGTGCGATCTCGATGTTTCTGCATACTTCGGACAGAAGTCTCACCAAGATTATCGCAGACAATGCATATCTCAGCTTGAAACCCCACGAAAACCAAGATATCGCCGGTTCTGCATATCATACGCACTGTGGATTGCTGAAAACACCAGATATCGTGTTTCTCGCATTAAATAGCTCGAAAAGTGCGATCTCGATGATTCTGCATCCTTCAGACAGAAGTCTCACCATGATTATCGTAAAAAATGCATATCTCAGCTTGAAACCCCACGAAAACCAACATATCGCTGGTACTGCATATCAAACGCACTGTGGAGTGGTGAAAACACCAGATAACGTGTTTCCGCATTAAATAGGTCGAAAAGAGCGATCTCGATGTTTCTGCATACTTCGGACAGAGGTCTCACCAAGATTATCTCAGAAAATGCATATCTCTGCTAGAAAACCCACGAAAACCAAGATATCTCCTGTTCTGCATATCCAACGAACTGTGCAGTGGTGAAAACCCCAGAAAACGTGTTTCTCGCATAAAATAGCTCGAAATGTACGATCTCGAAGATTCTGCATACTTCTAACAGAAGTCTCAACATGATTATCGCAGATAATGCATATCTCTGCTAGAAACCCCACGAAAACCAAGATATCTCCTGTTCTGCATATACAACGAACTGTGGAGTGGTGAAAACACCAGATAACGTGTTTCTCGCATTAACTAGCTCGAAATGAGCGATCTCGATGATTCTGCATACTTCTGACAGAAGACTCCCCAAGATTATCGCTGAAAATGCATATCTCAGCAGGAAAAACCACGAAAATCAAGATATCGCCGGTTCTGCATATCAAACGCGCTGTGGAGTGGTGAAAACACCAGATAACGTGTTTCTCGCATTAACTAGCTCGAAATGAGCGATCTCGAAGATTCTGCATACTTCTGACAGAAGACTCACCAAGATTATCGCTGAAAATGCATATCTCAGCTGGAAAAACCACGAAAATTAAGATATCTCCTGTTCTGCATATCCTACGAACTGTGGTGTGGTGAAAACCCCAGAAAACGTGTTTCTCGCATTAAATAGCTCGAAAAGAGCGATCTCGATGATTCTGCACACTTCGGACAGAAGTCTCACCAAGATTATCGCAGACAATGCATATCTCAGCTTGAAACCCCACGAAAACCAAGATATCGCCGGTTCTGCATATCGTACGCACTGTGGAGTGCTGAAAACACCAGATATCGTGTTTCTCGCATTAAATAGCTCGAAAAGAGCGATCTCGATGATTCTGCACACTTCGGACAGAAGTCTCACCAAGATTATCGCAGACAATGCATATCTCAGCTTGAAACCCCACGAAAACCAAGATATCGCCGGTTCTGCATATCGTACGCACTGTGGAGTGCTGAAAACACCAGATATCGTGTTTCTCGCATTAAATAGCTCGAAAAGTGCGATCTCGATGATTCTGCATACTTCGGACAGAAGTCTCACCAAGATTATCGCAGACAATGCATATCTCAGCTTGAAACCCCACGAAAACCAAGATATCGCCGGTTCTGCATATCGTACGCTCTGTGGAGTGGTGAAAACACCAGACAACGTGTTTCTCGCATTAAATAGATCGAAATGTGCGATCTCGATGATTCTGCATACTTCTAACAGAAGTCTCACCATGATTATCGCAGAAAATGCATATCTCTGCTAGAAACTCCACGAAAACCAAGGTATCTCCTGTTCTGCATATCCAACGAACTGCGGAGTGGTGAAAACCCCAGAAAACGTGTCTCTCGCATTAAATAGTTCGAAAAGAGCGATCCTGATGATTCTGCATACTTCTGACAGAAGTCTCACCAAGATTATCGTAGAAAATGCATATCTCAGCTTGATACCCTACGACAGCCAAGATGTCGCCGGTCCTGCATATCAAACGCACGGTGTAGTGGTGAAAACACCAGATAACGTGTTTCTCGCATTAAATAGCTCGAAAAGAGCGATCTAGATGATTCAGCATACTTCGGACAGAAGTCTCACCAAGATTATCCTAGAAAATGCATATCACAGCTTGAAACCCCACGAAAACCAAGATATCGATGGTACTGCATATCAAACGCTCTGTGGAGTGGTGGAAACACCAGATAACGTGTTTCTCGCATTAAATAGGTCGAAAAGAGCGATCTCGATGTTTCTGCATACTTCGGACAGAGGTCTCACCAAGATTAACGTAAAAAATGCATATCTCAGCTTGAAACCCCACGAAAGCCAAGATATCGCTGGTTCTGCATATCAAACGCACTGTGGAGTGTTGAAAACACCAGATAAGGTTTTTCTCGCATTAACTAGCTCGAAAAGTGCGATCTCGATGATTCAGCATACTTCGGACAGAAGTCTCTCCAAGTTTATCGCAGAAAATGCATATCTCAGCTTGAAACCCCTCGAAAACCAAGATATCACCTGTTCTGCATATCCAACGAACTGTGGTGTGGTGAAAACCCCAGAAAACGTGTTTCTCGCATTAAATAGCTCGAAAAGAGCGGTCGCGATGATTCTGCACACTTCGGACAGAAGTCTCACCAAGATTATCGCAGACAATGCATATCTCAGCTTGAAACCCCACGAAAACCAAGATATCGCTGGTTCTGCATATCAATCGCACTGTGGAGTGGTGAAGACACAAGATAACGTGTTTCTCGCATTAAATAGGTCGAAAAGAGCGATCTCGATGTTTCTGCATACTTCGGACAGAGGTCTCACCAAGATTATCGCACAAAATGCATATCTCAGCTTGAAACCCCACGAAAACCCAGATATCTCCGGTTCTGCATATGAAACGCACTGTGGGGTGGTGAAAACACCAGATAAGGTTTTTCTCGCATTAACTAGCTCGAGAAGTGCGATCTCGATGATTCAGCATACTTCGGACAGAAGCCTCCCCAAGTTAATCGCAGAAAATGCATATCTCAGCTTGAAACCCCTCGAAAACCAAGATATCACCTGTTCTGCATATCCAACGAACTGTGGTGTGGTGAAAACCCCAGAAAATGTGTTTTTCGCATTAAATAGCTCGAAAAGAGCGATCTCGATGATTCTGCACACTTCGGACAGAAGTCTCACCAAGATTATCGCAGACAATGCATATCTCAGCTTGAAACCACACGAAAACCAAGATATCGCCGGTTCTGCATATCATACGCACTGTGGAGTGCTGAAAACACCAGATATCGTGTTTCTCGCATTAAATAGCTCGAAAAGTGCGATCTCGATGATTCTGCATACTTCGGACAAAAGTCTCACCATGATTATCGTAAAAAATGCATATCTCAGCTTGAAACCCCACGAAAACCAAGATATCGCTGGTTCTGCATATCCAACGAACTGTGGTGTGGTGAAAACCCCAGAAAACGTGTTTCTCGCATTAAATAGCTCGAAAAGAGCGATCTCGATGATTCTGCACACTTCGGACAGAAGTCTCACCAAGATTATCGCAGACAATGCATATCTCAGCTTGAAACCCCACGAAAACCAAGATATCGCCGGTTCTGCATATCGTACGCACTGTGGAGTGCTGAAAACACCAGATATCGTGTTTCTCGCATTAAATAGCTCGAAAAGAGCGATCTCGATGATTCTGCACACTTCGGACAGAAGTCTCACCAAGATTATCGCAGACAATGCATATCTCAGCTTGAAACCCCACGAAAACCAAGATATCGCCGGTTCTGCATATCGTACGCACTGTGGAGTGCTGAAAACACCAGATATCGTGTTTCTCGCATTAAATAGCTCGAAAAGTGCGATCTCGATGATTCTGCATACTTCGGACAGAAGTCTCACCAAGATTATCGCAGACAATGCATATCTCAGCTTGAAACCCCACGAAAACCAAGATATCGCCGGTTCTGCATATCGTACGCACTGTGGAGTGCTGAAAACACCAGATATCGTGTTTCTCGCATTAAATAGCTCGAAAAGTGCGATCTCGATGTTTCTGCATACTTCGGACAGAAGTCTCACCAAGATTATCGCAGACAATGCATATCTCAGCTTGAAACCCCACGAAAACCAAGATATCGCCGGTTCTGCATATCATACGCACTGTGGATTGCTGAAAACACCAGATATCGTGTTTCTCGCATTAAATAGCTCGAAAAGTGCGATCTCGATGATTCTGCATCCTTCAGACAGAAGTCTCACCATGATTATCGTAAAAAATGCATATCTCAGCTTGAAACCCCACGAAAACCAACATATCGCTGGTACTGCATATCAAACGCACTGTGGAGTGGTGAAAACACCAGATAACGTGTTTCCGCATTAAATAGGTCGAAAAGAGCGATCTCGATGTTTCTGCATACTTCGGACAGAGGTCTCACCAAGATTATCTCAGAAAATGCATATCTCTGCTAGAAAACCCACGAAAACCAAGATATCTCCTGTTCTGCATATCCAACGAACTGTGCAGTGGTGAAAACCCCAGAAAACGTGTTTCTCGCATAAAATAGCTCGAAATGTACGATCTCGAAGATTCTGCATACTTCTAACAGAAGTCTCAACATGATTATCGCAGATAATGCATATCTCTGCTAGAAACCCCACGAAAACCAAGATATCTCCTGTTCTGCATATACAACGAACTGTGGAGTGGTGAAAACACCAGATAACGTGTTTCTCGCATTAACTAGCTCGAAATGAGCGATCTCGATGATTCTGCATACTTCTGACAGAAGACTCCCCAAGATTATCGCTGAAAATGCATATCTCAGCAGGAAAAACCACGAAAATCAAGATATCGCCGGTTCTGCATATCAAACGCGCTGTGGAGTGGTGAAAACACCAGATAACGTGTTTCTCGCATTAACTAGCTCGAAATGAGCGATCTCGAAGATTCTGCATACTTCTGACAGAAGACTCACCAAGATTATCGCTGAAAATGCATATCTCAGCTGGAAAAACCACGAAAATTAAGATATCTCCTGTTCTGCATATCCTACGAACTGTGGTGTGGTGAAAACCCCAGAAAACGTGTTTCTCGCATTAAATAGCTCGAAAAGAGCGATCTCGATGATTCTGCACACTTCGGACAGAAGTCTCACCAAGATTATCGCAGACAATGCATATCTCAGCTTGAAACCCCACGAAAACCAAGATATCGCCGGTTCTGCATATCGTACGCACTGTGGAGTGCTGAAAACACCAGATATCGTGTTTCTCGCATTAAATAGCTCGAAAAGAGCGATCTCGATGATTCTGCACACTTCGGACAGAAGTCTCACCAAGATTATCGCAGACAATGCATATCTCAGCTTGAAACCCCACGAAAACCAAGATATCGCCGGTTCTGCATATCGTACGCACTGTGGAGTGCTGAAAACACCAGATATCGTGTTTCTCGCATTAAATAGCTCGAAAAGTGCGATCTCGATGATTCTGCATACTTCGGACAGAAGTCTCACCAAGATTATCGCAGACAATGCATATCTCAGCTTGAAACCCCACGAAAACCAAGATATCGCCGGTTCTGCATATCGTACGCACTGTGGAGTGCTGAAAACACCAGATATCGTGTTTCTCGCATTAAATAGCTCGAAAAGTGCGATCTCGATGTTTCTGCATACTTCGGACAGAAGTCTCACCAAGATTATCGCAGACAATGCATATCTCAGCTTGAAACCCCACGAAAACCAAGATATCGCCGGTTCTGCATATCATACGCACTGTGGATTGCTGAAAACACCAGATATCGTGTTTCTCGCATTAAATAGCTCGAAAAGTGCGATCTCGATGATTCTGCATCCTTCAGACAGAAGTCTCACCATGATTATCGTAAAAAATGCATATCTCAGCTTGAAACCCCACGAAAACCAACATATCGCTGGTACTGCATATCAAACGCACTGTGGAGTGGTGAAAACACCAGATAACGTGTTTCCGCATTAAATAGGTCGAAAAGAGCGATCTCGATGTTTCTGCATACTTCGGACAGAGGTCTCACCAAGATTATCTCAGAAAATGCATATCTCTGCTAGAAAACCCACGAAAACCAAGATATCTCCTGTTCTGCATATCCAACGAACTGTGCAGTGGTGAAAACCCCAGAAAACGTGTTTCTCGCATAAAATAGCTCGAAATGTACGATCTCGAAGATTCTGCATACTTCTAACAGAAGTCTCAACATGATTATCGCAGATAATGCATATCTCTGCTAGAAACCCCACGAAAACCAAGATATCTCCTGTTCTGCATATACAACGAACTGTGGAGTGGTGAAAACACCAGATAACGTGTTTCTCGCATTAACTAGCTCGAAATGAGCGATCTCGATGATTCTGCATACTTCTGACAGAAGACTCCCCAAGATTATCGCTGAAAATGCATATCTCAGCAGGAAAAACCACGAAAATCAAGATATCGCCGGTTCTGCATATCAAACGCGCTGTGGAGTGGTGAAAACACCAGATAACGTGTTTCTCGCATTAACTAGCTCGAAATGAGCGATCTCGAAGATTCTGCATACTTCTGACAGAAGACTCACCAAGATTATCGCTGAAAATGCATATCTCAGCTGGAAAAACCACGAAAATTAAGATATCTCCTGTTCTGCATATCCTACGAACTGTGGAGTGGTGAAAACCCCAGAAAACGTGTTTCTCGCATTTAATAGCTCGAAAAGAGCGATCCCGATGATTCTGCATACTTCGGACAGAAGTCTCACCAAGATTATCGCAGAAAATGCATATCTGAGCTTGAAGCCCCACGAAAACCAAGATATCGTCCGTTCTGCATATCATACGCACTGTTGAGTGGTAAAAACGCCAGATAACGAGTTTTTCGCATTAACTAGCTCGAAAAGAGCGATCTAGATGATTCAGCATACTTCGGACAGAAGTCTCACCAAGATTATCCTAGAAAATGCATATCTCAGCTTGAAACCCCACGAAAACCAAGATATCGATGGTACTGCATATCAAACGCTCTGTGGAGTGGTGAAAACACCAGACAACGTGTTTCTCGCATTAAATAGATCGAAATGTGCGATCTCGATGATTCTGCATACTTCTAACAGAAGTCTCACCATGATTATCGCAGAAAATGCATATCTCTGCTAGAAACTCCACGAAAACCAAGATATCTCCTGTTCTGCATATCCAACGAACTGCGGAGTGGTGAAAACCCCAGAAAACGTGTCTCTCGCATTAAATAGTTCGAAAAGAGCGATCCTGATGATTCTGCATACTTCTGACAGAAGTCTCACCAAGATTATCGTAGAAAATGCATATCTCAGCTTGATACCCAACGACAGCCAAGATGTCGCCGGTCCTGCATATCAAACGCACGGTGTAGTGGTGAAAACACCAGATAACGTGTTTCTCGCATTAAATAGCTCGAAAAGAGCGATCTAGATGATTCAGCATACTTCGGACAGAAGTCTCACCAAGATTATCCTAGAAAATGCATATCACAGCTTGAAACCCCACGACAACCAAGATATTGATGGTACTGCATATCAAACGCTCTGTGGAGTGGTGGAAACACCAGATAACGTGTTTCTCGCATTAAATAGCTCGAAAAGAGCGATCTCGATGATTCTGCATACTTCGGACAGAAGTCTCACCAAGATTATCGAAAAAAATGCATATCACAGCTGGAAACCCCACGAAAACTGAGATATCGCTGGTTCTGCATATCAAACGCACTGTGGAGTGCTGAAAACACCAGATAACATTTTGTCGCATTAAATAGTTCGAATAGAGCGATCTCGATGATTAAGCATACTTCGGACAGAAGTCTCACCAAGATTATCGTAAAAAGTGCATATCTCAGCTTGAAACCCCACGAAAACCAAGATATCGACTGTTCTGCATATCCAACGAACTGTGGAGTGGGGAAACCCCCAGAAAACGTGTCTCTCGCGTTAAATAGTTCGAAAAGAGCGATCCCGATGATTCTGCATACTTCTGACAGAAGTCTCACCATGATTATCGTAGAAAATGCATATCTCAGCTTGATACCCCACGAAAACCAAGATATCGCCGGTTCTGCATATCATACGCACTGTGGATTGCTGAAAACACCAGATATCGTGTTTCTCGCATTAAATAGCTCGAAAAGAGCGATCTCGATGATTCTGCACACTTCGGACAGAAGTCTCACCAAGATTATCGCAGACAATGCATATCTCAGCTTGAAACCCCACGAAAACCAAGATATCGCTGGTTCTGCATATCCAACGAACTGTGGTGTGATGAAAACCCCAGAAAACGTGTTTCTCGCATTAAATAGCTCGAAAAGAGCGATCTCGATGATTCTGCACACTTCGGACAGAAGTCTCACCAAGATTATCGCAGACAATGCATATCTCAGCTTGAAACCCCACGAAAACCAAGATATCGCTGGTTCTGCATATCCAACGAACTGTGGTGTGGTGAAAACCCCAGAAAACGTGTTTCTCGCATTAAATAGCTCGAAAAGAGCGATCTCGATGATTCTGCACACTTCGGACAGAAGTCTCACCAAGATTATCGCAGACAATGCATATCTCAGCTTGAAACCCCACGAAAACCAAGATATCGCCGGTTCTGCATATCGTACGCACTGTGGAGTGCTGAAAACACCAGATATCGTGTTTCTCGCATTAAATAGCTCGAAAAGAGCGATCTCGATGATTCTGCACACTTCGGACAGAAGTCTCACCAAGATTATCGCAGACAATGCATATCTCAGCTTGAAACCCCACGAAAACCAAGATATCGCCGGTTCTGCATATCGTACGCACTGTGGAGTGCTGAAAACACCAGATATCGTGTTTCTCGCATTAAATAGCTCGAAAAGTGCGATCTCGATGATTCTGCATACTTCGGACAGAAGTCTCACCAAGATTATCGCAGACAATGCATATCTCAGCTTGAAACCCCACGAAAACCAAGATATCGCCGGTTCTGCATATCGTACGCACTGTGGAGTGCTGAAAACACCAGATATCGTGTTTCTCGCATTAAATAGCTCGAAAAGTGCGATCTCGATGTTTCTGCATACTTCGGACAGAAGTCTCACCAAGATTATCGCGGACAATGCATATCTCAGCTTGAAACCCCACGAAAACCAAGATATCGCCGGTTCTGCATATCATACGCACTGTGGATTGCTGAAAACACCAGATATCGTGTTTCTCGCATTAAATAGCTCGAAAAGTGCGATCTCGATGATTCTGCATCCTTCAGACAGAAGTCTCACCATGATTATCGTAAAAAATGCATATCTCAGCTTGAAACCCCACGAAAACCAACATATCGCTGGTACTGCATATCAAACGCACTGTGGAGTGGTGAAAACACCAGATAACGTGTTTCCGCATTAAATAGGTCGAAAAGAGCGATCTCGATGTTTCTGCATACTTCGGACAGAGGTCTCACCAAGATTATCTCAGAAAATGCATATCTCTGCTAGAAAACCCACGAAAACCAAGATATCTCCTGTTCTGCATATCCAACGAACTGTGCAGTGGTGAAAACCCCAGAAAACGTGTTTCTCGCATAAAATAGCTCGAAATGTACGATCTCGAAGATTCTGCATACTTCTAACAGAAGTCTCAACATGATTATCGCAGATAATGCATATCTCTGCTAGAAACCCCACGAAAACCAAGATATCTCCTGTTCTGCATATACAACGAACTGTGGAGTGGTGAAAACACCAGATAACGTGTTTCTCGCATTAACTAGCTCGAAATGAGCGATCTCGATGATTCTGCATACTTCTGACAGAAGACTCCCCAAGATTATCGCTGAAAATGCATATCTCAGCAGGAAAAACCACGAAAATCAAGATATCGCCGGTTCTGCATATCAAACGCGCTGTGGAGTGGTGAAAACACCAGATAACGTGTTTCTCGCATTAACTAGCTCGAAATGAGCGATCTCGAAGATTCTGCATACTTCTGACAGAAGACTCACCAAGATTATCGCTGAAAATGCATATCTCAGCTGGAAAAACCACGAAAATTAAGATATCTCCTGTTCTGCATATCCTACGAACTGTGGAGTGGTGAAAACCCCATAAAACGTGTTTCTCGCATTTAATAGCTCGAAAAGAGCGATCCCGATGATTCTGCATACTTCGGACAGAAGTCTCACCAAGATTATCGCAGAAAATGCATATCTGAGCTTGAAGCCCCACGAAAACCAAGATATCGTCCGTTCTGCATATCATACGCACTGTTGAGTGGTAAAAACGCCAGATAACGAGTTTTTCGCATTAACTAGCTCGAAAAGAGCGATCTAGATGATTCAGCATACTTCGGACAGAAGTCTCACCAAGATTATCCTAGAAAATGCATATCTCAGCTTGAAACCCCACGAAAACCAAGATATCGATGGTACTGCATATCAAACGCTCTGTGGAGTGGTGAAAACACCAGACAACGTGTTTCTCGCATTAAATAGATCGAAATGTGCGATCTCGATGATTCTGCATACTTCTAACAGAAGTCTCACCATGATTATCGCAGAAAATGCATATCTCTGCTAGAAACTCCACGAAAACCAAGATATCTCCTGTTCTGCATATCCAACGAACTGCGGAGTGGTGAAAACCCCAGAAAACGTGTCTCTCGCATTAAATAGTTCGAAAAGAGCGATCCTGATGATTCTGCATACTTCTGACAGAAGTCTCACCAAGATTATCGTAGAAAATGCATATCTCAGCTTGATACCCAACGACAGCCAAGATGTCGCCGGTCCTGCATATCAAACGCACGGTGTAGTGGTGAAAACACCAGATAACGTGTTTCTCGCATTAAATAGCTCGAAAAGAGCGATCTAGATGATTCAGCATACTTCGGACAGAAGTCTCACCAAGATTATCCTAGAAAATGCATATCACAGCTTGAAACCCCACGACAACCAAGATATTGATGGTACTGCATATCAAACGCTCTGTGGAGTGGTGGAAACACCAGATAACGTGTTTCTCGCATTAAATAGCTCGAAAAGAGCGATCTCGATGATTCTGCATACTTCGGACAGAAGTCTCACCAAGATTATCGAAAAAAATGCATATCACAGCTGGAAACCCCACGAAAACTGAGATATCGCTGGTTCTGCATATCAAACGCACTGTGGAGTGCTGAAAACACCAGATAACGTTTTGTCGCATTAAATAGTTCGAATAGAGCGATCTCGATGATTAAGCATACTTCGGACAGAAGTCTCACCAAGATTATCGTAAAAAGTGCATATCTCAGCTTGAAACCCCACGAAAACCAAGATATCGACTGTTCTGCATATCCAACGAACTGTGGAGTGGGGAAACCCCCAGAAAACGTGTCTCTCGCGTTAAATAGCTCGAAAAGAGCGATCCCGATGATTCTGCATACTTCTGACAGAAGTCTCACCAAGATTATCGTAGAGAAGCATATCTCAGCTTGAAACCCGACCGAAACCAAGATATCTCCGGTTCTGCATGTCAAACGCACTGTGGAGTGGTGAATACACCAGAAAACGTGTTTCTCGCATTAAATGGCTCGAAAAGTGCAATCTAGATGATTCTGCATACTTCTGACAGAAGACTCACCAAGATTGTGTTTTCACCACTCCACAGTTGGTTTGATATGCAGAACCGGCGATATCTGGGTTTTCGTGGGGTTTCAAGCTGAGATATGCATTTTCTGAGATAATCTTGGTGAGACCTCTGTCCGAAGTATGCAGAAACATCGAGATCGCTCTTTTCGACCTATTTAATGCGAGAAACACGTTATCTGGTGTTTTCACCAGTCCACAGTGGGTTTGATATGCAGAACGAGCGATATCTTGGTTTTCGTGGGGTTTCAAGCTGAGATATGCATTTTTTACGATAATCATGGTGAGACTTCTGTCCGAAGTATGCAGAATCATCGAGATCGCACTTTTCGAGCTATTTAATGCGAGAACCACGATATCTGGTGTTTTCAGCACTCCACAGTGCGTACGATATGCAGAACCGGCGATATCTTGGAAAACGTTCTGTGGAGTGGTGAAAACACCAGAAAACGTGTTTCTCGCATTAAGTAGCTCGAAAAGAGCGTTCTCGAAGATTCTGCATACTTCTGACAGAAGTCTCACCAAGATTATCGTAGAGAAGCATATCTCAGCTTGAAACCCGACCGAAACCAAGATATCTCCGGTTCTGCATGTCAAACGCACTGTGGAGTGGTGAATACACCAGAAAACGTGTTTCTCGCATTAAATGGCTCGAAAAGTGCAATCTAGATGATTCTGCATACTTCTGACAGAAGACTCACCAAGATTATCGCAGAAAATGCATATTTCAGCTGGAATCCCCACGAAAACCAAGTTATCGGCGGCTCTCCAAATCAAACGCACTGTGGAGTGGTCAAAACACCAGAAAACTTGTTTTTTCGCATTAAATAGCTCGAAACGAACGATCTAGATGATTAAGCATACATCGGACAGAAGTCTCACCAAGATTATCGCAGAAAATGCATATCTCAGCTTGAAACCCGACGAAAACCAAACATCGACGGTTCTGCATATCATACCAACTGTGGAGTGGTTAAAACACCAGACAACGTGTTTCTCGCATTAAATAGATCGAAAAGTGCGATCTCGATGATGCTGCATACTTCTAACAGAATTCTCACCATGATTATCGCAGAAAATGCATATCTCTCCTAGAAACCCCACGAAAACCAAGATATCTCCTGTTCTGCATATCCAACGAACTGTGGAGTGGTGAAAACACCAGAAAACGTGTTTCTCGCATTAAGCAGCTCGAAACGAGCGATCTAGATGATTCTGCATACTTCTGACTGATGTCTCACCTAGATAATCGCAGAAAATGCATATCTCAGCTTGAAACCCGACCGAAACCAAGATATCTTCGGTTCTGCATGTCAAACGTACTGTGGAGTGGTGAATACACCAGAAAACGTGTTTCTCGCATTAAGTAGCTCGAGAAGAGCGATCTCGATGATTCTGCTTACTTCGGACAGAAGTCTCACCAAGATTATCGCAGAAAATGCATATCTCAGCTGAAAACACCACGAATATCAAGATATCGCCGGTTCTGCATATCAAACGCTCTGTGCGGTGGTGAATACACCAGAAAACGTGTTTCTCGCATTAAATAGCTCGAAAAGAGCGATCTCGATGATTCTGCATACTTCGGACAGAAGTCTCACCAAGATTATCGCAGAAAATGCATATCTCAGCGTGAACCCCGACGAAATCCAAGATGTCGCCGGTTCTGCATATCAAACGCACTGTGGATTGGTGAAAACACCAGAAAACGTGTTTCTCGCATTAAATAGCTCGAAAAGAGCGATCTCGATGATTCTGCATACTTCTAACAGAAGTCTCACAAATGTTATCTCAGAAAATGCATATCTCTGCTTGAAAACCCACGCAAACCAAGATATCTCCTGTTCTACATATCCAAAGAACTGTGGAGTGGTGAAAAATCCTGAAAACGTGTTTCTCGCATTAAATAGCTCGAAAAGAGCGCTCCCGATGTTTCTGCATACTTCGGACAAATGTCTCACCAAGCTTATCGCAGAAAATGCATATCTCAGCTTGAAACCCCACGAAAGCCAAGATATCGCTGGTTCTGCATATCAAACGCACTGTGGAGTGGCGAATACACCAGAAAACGTGTTTCTCGCATTAAATAGCTCGAATAGAGCGATCTCGATAATTCTGCATACTTCGGACAGAAGTCTCACCAAGATTATCCTAAAAAATTCATTTCTCAGCTTGAAACCCCACGAAAACCAAGATATCGCTGGTACTGCATATCAAACGCACTGTGGAGTGGTGAAAACACCAGATAACGAGTTTCTCGCATTAAATAGCTCGAAAAGAGCGATGTCGATGATTCTGCATACTTCGGACAGAAGTCTCACCAAGCTTATCGCAGAAAATCCATATCTCAGCTTGAAACCCCTCCAAACCCAAGATATCACCTGTTCTGCATATCCAACGAACCGTGGTGTGGTGAAAGCCCCAGAAAACGTGTTTCTCGCATTAAATAGCTTGAAAAGTGCGATCTCGATGATTCTGCACACTTCGGACAGAAGTCTCACCAAGATTATCGCAGATAATGCATGTCTCAGCTTGAAACCCCTCCAAACCCAAGATATCACCTGTTCTGCATATCCAACGAACAGTGGTGTTTTGAAAGCCCCAGAACACGTGTTTCTCGCATTAAATAGCTTGAAAAGTGCGATCTCGATGATTCTGCACACTTCGGACAGAAGTCTCACCAAGATTATCGCAGATAATGCATATCTCAGCTTGAAACCTCACGAAAATCAAGATGTCGCCGGTTCTGCACATCAAACGCACTGTGGAGTGGTGAAAGCAACCAGATAACGTGTTTCTCGCATTAAATAGCTCGAAGCGAGCGAACTAGATCATTCTGCATACTTCTGACTGAAGTCTCACCAATATTATCGCAGAAAATGCATATCTCAGCTTGAAACCTCACGAAAATCAAGATGTCGCCGGTTCTGCATATCAGACGCACTGTGGAGTGGTGAAAACACCAGAAAACGTGTTTCTCGCATTAACTAGCTCGAAAAGAGCGTTCACGATGATTCTGCATACTTCTCATAGATGAAACACCAAGATTATCGCAGAAAATGCATATCTCAGCTTGATACCCGACGAAAGTCAAGATGTCGTCGGTTCTGCATATCAAACGCACTGTGGAGTGGTGATATCACCACATAAGGTGTTTCTCGCATTAAATAGCTCGAAAAGAGCGATCCCGATGATTCTGCATGCTTCTGACAGAAGTCTCACCAAGATTATCGCAGAAAATGCATATCTCAGCTGGAAACCCCACGAAAACCAAGATGTCGCCGGTTCTGCATATCAAACGCCCTGTGGAGTGATGAAAACACCAGATAACATGTTTCTCGCATTAAATAGCTCAAATAGAGCGATCTCGATGATTCTGCATACTTCTGACAGAAGACTCACCAAGATTATCGCAGAAAATGCATATTTCAGCTGGAAACCCCACGAAAACCAAGTTATCGGCGGCTCTACATATCAAACGCCCTGTGGAGTGGTCAATACACCAGATAACGTGTTTCTCGCATTAAATAGCTCGATACGAGCGATCTAGAAGATTCTGTATACTTCTGACTGAAGTCTCACCAATATTATCGCAGAAAATGCATATCTCAGCTGGAAACACCACGAAAATCAAGATATCGCCGGTTCTGCATATCAAACGCACTGTGGAATGTTGAAAACACCAGAAAACTTGTTTTTCGCATTAAATATCTCGAAACGAGCGATCTAGATGATTCTGCATACTTCTGACTGAAATCTCACCATCATTATCGTTGAAAATGCATATTTCAGCTGGAAACCCCACGAAAACCAAGATGTCGCCGGTTCTGCATATCAAACGCACTGGGGAGTGGTCAATACACCAGATAACGTGGTTCTCGCATTAAGTAGCTCGAAAAGAGTGATCTAGATGATTCTGCATACTGCTGACAGAAGACCCACCAAGATTATCGCAGAAAATGCATATCTCAGCTGGAAACACCACGAAAACCACGATATCGTCGGTTCTGCATATCAGACGCACTGTGGAATGTTGAAAACACCAGAAAACGTGTTTCTCGCATTAAATAGCTTGAAAAGAGCGATCTAGATGATTCTGCATACCTCTGACTGAAGTCTCACCAAGATTATCGCAGAAAATCCATATCTCAGCTTGAAACATCACGAAAATTAAGATGTCGCCGGTTCTGCATATCAAACGCACTGTGGAGTCGTGAAAACACCAGATAACATGTTTCTCGCATTAAATAGCACGAAAAGAGCGATCTCGAAGATTCTGCATACTTCTGACAGAAGTCTCACCAAGATTATCGTAGAAAATGCATATCTCAGCTGGAAACCCCACGAAAACCAAGATATCGCCGGTTCTGCATATCAAACGCCCTGTGGAGTGATGAAAACACCAGATAACATGTTTCTCGCATTAAATAGCTCGAAACGAGCAATCTAGAAGATTCTGCATACCTCTGACTGAAGTCTCACCAAGATTATCGCAGAAAATCCATATCTCAGCTTGAAACATCACGAAAATTAAGATGTCGCCGGTTCTGCATATCAAACGCACTGTGGAGTCGTGAAAACAACCAGACAACGTGTTTCTCGCATTAAATAGCTCGAAAAGTGCGATCCCGATGATTCTGCATACTTCTGACAGAAATCTCACCAAGATTATCGTTGAAAATGCATATCTCAGCTGGAAACCCCACGAAAACCAAGATATCGCTGGTTCTGCATATCAAACGCCCTGTGGAGTGATGAAAACACCAGATAACATGTTTCTCGCATTAAATTGCTCGAAAAGAGCGATCTCGAAGATTCTGCATACTTCTGACAGAAGTCTCACCAAGATTATCGTAGAAAATGCATATCTCAGCTTGAAACCCGACGAAATCCAAGATGTCGCCGGTTCTGCATATCAAACGCACTGTGGAGTGGTGAAAACACCAGATAACGTGTTTCTCGCATTATGTAGCTCGAAAAGAGCGTTCTCGAAGATTCTGCATACTTCTGACAGTAGTCTCACCAAGATTATCGACGAAAATGCATATCTCAGGTTGAAATCTCACGAAATTCAAGATGTCGCCTGGTCTGGATATCAAACGCACTGTGGTGTCGTGAAAACACCAGATAACGTGTTTCTCGCATTAAATAGCTCGAAAAGAGCGATCTCGAAGATTCTGCATACTTCTGACGGAAGTCTCACCAAGATTATCGTAGAAAATGCATATCTCAGGTTGAAATCTCACGAAAATCAAGATGTCGCCGGTTCTGCATATCAAACGCACTGCGGAGTGGTGAAAACAACAGATAACGTGTTTCTCGCATTAAATAGCTCGAAAAGAGGGGTCCCGATGATTCTGCATACTACTGACAGAAGACTCACCAAGATTATCGACGAAAATGCATATCTCAGGTTGAAATCTCACGAAAATCTAGATGTCGCCGGTTCTGGATATCAAACGCACTGTGGTGTCGTGAAAACACTAGAAAACTTGTTTTTTCGCAGTAAATAGCTTGAAAAGAGCGATCTAGATGATTCTGCATACTTCTGACTGAAGTCTCACCAAGATTATCGCAGAAAATCCATATCTCATCTTGAAACATCACGAAAATCAAGATGTCGCCGGTTCTGCAAATCAAACGCACTGTGGAGTGGTGAAAACAACCAGATAACGTGTTTCTCGCATTAAATAGCTCGAGAAGTGCGATCCCGATGATTATGCATACTTCTGACAGAAGTCTCACCAAGATTATCGCAGAAAATGCATATCTCAGCTTGAAACCTCACGAAAATCAAGATGTCGCCGGTTCTGCAAATCAAACGCACTGTGGAGTGGTGAAAACAACCAGATAACGTGTTTCTCGCATTAAATAGCTCGAGAAGCGCGATCCCGATGATTATGCATACTTCTGACAGAAGTCTCACCAAGATAATCGCAGAAAATGCATATCTCAGCTGGAAACACCACGAAAACCACGATATCGTCGGTTCTGCATATCAGACGCACTGTGGAATGTTGAAAACACCAGAAAACGTGTTTCTTGCATTAACTAGCTCGCAAAGAGCGTTCACGATGATTCTGCATACTTCTCATAGATGAAACACCAAGATTATCGCAGAAAATGCATATCTCAGCTTGATACCCGACGAAAGTCAAGATGTCGTCGGTTCTGCATATCAAACGCACTGTGGAGTGGTGAAATCACCACATAAGGTGTTTCTCGCATTAAATAGCTCGAAAAGAGCGATCTAGAAGATTCTGTATACTTCTGACTGAAATCTCACCAAGATTATCGTTGAAAATGCATATTTCAGCTGGAAACCCCACGAAAACCAAGATGTCGCCGGTTCTGCATATCAAACGCACTGGGGAGTGGTCAATACACCAGATAACGTGGTTCTCGCATTAAGTAGCTCGAACAGAGTGATCTAGATGATTCTGCATACTGCTGACAGAAGACCCACCAAGATTATCGCAGAAAATGCATATCTCAGCTGGAAACACCACGAAAACCACGATATCGTCGGTTCTGCATATCAGACGCACTGTGGAATGTTGAAAACACCAGAAAACGTGTTTCTCGCATTAACTAACTCGAAAAGAGCGTTCTCGATCATTCTGCATACTTCTCATAGATGAAACACCAAGATCATCGCAGAAAATGCATATTTCAGCTGGAAACCCCGCGAAGACAAAGTTATCGGCGGCTCTACATATCATACGCACTGTGGAGTGGTCAAAACAACAGAAAACTTGTTTTTTCGCATTAAATAGCTCGAAACGAGCGATCTAGATGATTCTGCATACTTCTGACAGAAGTCTCACCAAGATTATCGCAGAAAATGCATATCTCAGCTTGAAACATCACGAAAATTAAGATGTCGCCGGTTCTGCATATAAAACGCACTGTGGAGCGGTGAAAACACCAGAAAACTTGTTTTTTCGCATTAAATAGCTCGAAACGAGCGATCTAGATGATTCTGCATACTTCTTACTGAAGTCTCACCAAGATTATCGCAGAAAATCCATATCTCAGCTTGAAACATCACGAAAATTAAGATGTCGCCGGTTCTGCATATAAAACGCACTGTGGAGTCGTGAAAACAACCAGACAACGTGTTTCTCGCATTAAATAGCTCGAAAAGAGCGATCCCGATGATTCTAAATACTTCTGACAGAAGTCTCACCAAGATTATCGCAGAAAATGCATATCTCAGCTTGAAACCTCACGAAAATCAAGATGTCGCCGGTTCTGCAAATCAAACGCACTGTGGAGTGGTGAAAACAACCAGATAACGTGTTTCTCGCATTAAATAGCTCGAGAAGTGCGATCCCGATGATTATGCATACTTCTGACAGAAGTCTCACCAAGATAATCGCAGAAAATGCATTTCTCAGCTTCAAACCTCACGAAAACCAAGTTATCTCCGGTTCTGCATATCAGACGCACTGTGGAGTGGTGAAAACACCAGAAAACGTGTTTCTCGCATTAACTAGCTCGCAAAGAGCGTTCACGATGATTCTGCATACTTCTCATAGATGAAACACCAAGATTATCGCAGAAAATGCATATCTCAGCTTGATACCCGACGAAAGTCAAGATGCCGTCGGTTCTGCATATCAAACGCACTGTGGAGTGGTGAAATCTCCACATAAGGTGTTTCTCGCATTAAATAGTTCGAAAAGAGCGATCTAGAAGATTCTGTATACTTCTGACTGAAATCTCACCAAGATTATCGTTGAAAATGCATATTTCAGCTGGAAACCCCACGAAAACCAAGATGTCGCCGGTTCTGCATATCAAACGCACTGGGGAGTGGTCAATGCACCAGATAACGTGGTTCTCGCATTAAGTAGCTCGAAAAGAGTGATCTAGATGATTCTGCATACTGCTGACAGAAGACACACCAAGATTATCGCAGAAAATGCATATCTCAGCTGGAAACACCACGAAAACCACGATATCGTCGGTTCTGCATATCAGACGCACTGTGGAATGTTGAAAACACGAGAAAACGTGTTTCTCGCATTAACTAACTCGAAAAGGGCGTTCTCGATCATTCTGCATACTACTCATAGATGAAACACCAAGATCATCGCAGAAAATGCATATTTCAGCTGGAAACCCCGCGAAGACCAAGTTATCGGCGGCTCTACATATCATACGCACTGTGGAGTGGTCAAAACAACAGAAAACTTGTTTTTTCGCATTAAATAGCTCGAAACGAGCGATCTAGATGATTCTGCATACTTCTGACTAAAGTCTCACCAAGATTATCGCAGAAAATCCATATCTCAGCTGGAAAACATCACGAAAATAAAAATGTCGCCGGTTCTGCATATCAAACGCACTGTGGAGTCGTAAAAACAACCAGACAACGTGTTTCTCGCATTAAATAGCTCGAAAAGAGCGATCCCGATGATTCTGCATACTTCTGACAGAAGTCTCACCAAGATAATCGTTGAAAATGCATATCTCAGCTTGATACCCGACGAAAGCCTAGATGTCGCTGGTTCTGCATATCAAACGCACTGTGGAGTGGTGAAAACACCTGATAACGTGTTTCTCGCATTATGTAGCTCGAAAACAGCGTTCTCGAAGATTCTGCATACTTCTGACAGAAGTCTCACCATGATTATCGCAGAAAAAGCATATCTCAGCTTGAAAACCCACGAAAAGCAAGATTCCGCCGGTTCTGCATGTCAAACGTACTGTGGAGTGGTGAATACACCAGAAAACGAGTTTCTCGCATTAAATAGCTCGAAAAGAGCGATCTCGATGATTCTGCATACTTCTGACAGAAGTCTCACCAAGATTATCGTAGAAAATGCATATCTCAGTATGAACCCCGACGAAATCCAAGATGTCGCCGGTTCTGCATATCAAACGCACTGTGGAGTGGTGAATACACCAGAAAACGTGTTTCTCGCATTAAATAGCTCGAAATAAGCGATCTAGATGATTCTGCATACTTCTGACAGAAGACTCACCAAGATTATCGCAGAAAATGCATATCTCAGCTTGAAACCAGACGAAATCCAAGATGTCGCCGGTTCTGCATATCAAACGCACTGTGGAATGTTGAAAACACTAGAAAACTTGTTTTTTCGCATTAAATAGCTTGAAAAGAGCGATCTAGATGATTCTGCATACCTCTGACTGAAGTCTCACCAAGATTATCGCAGAAAATCCATATCTCAGCTTGAAACATAACGAAAATTAAGATGTCGCCGGTTCTGCATATCAAACGCACTGTGGAGTCGTGAAAACAACCAGACAACGTGTTTCTCGCATTAAATAGCTCGAAAAGTGCGATCCCGATGATTCTGCATACTTCTGACAGAAATCTCACCAAGATTATCGTTGAAAATGCATATCTCAGCTGGAAACCCCACGAAAACCAAGATATCGCCGGTTCTGCATATCAAACGCCCTGTGGAGTGATGAAAACACCAGATAACATGTTTCTCGCATTAAATAGCTCGAAACGAGCAATCTAGAAGATTCTGCATACTTCTGACTAAAGTCTCACCAAGATTATCGTAGAAAATGCATATCTCAGCTGGAAACCCCACGAAAACCAAGATATCGCCGGTTCTGCATATCAAACGCCCCGTGGAGTGATGAAAACACCAGATAACATGTTTCTCGCATTAAATAGCTCGAAAAGAGCGATCTCGAAGATTCTGCATACTTCTGACAGAAGTCTCACCAAGATTATCGTAGAAAATGCATATCTCAGCTTGAAACCCGACGAAATCCAAGATGTCGCCGGTTCTGCATATCAAACGCACTGTGGAATGTTGAAAACACTAGAAAACTTGTTTTTTCGCATTAAATAGCTTGAAAAGAGCGATCTAGATGATTCTGCATACCTCTGACTGAAGTCTCACCAAGATTATCGCAGAAAATCCATATCTCAGCTTGAAACATCACGAAAATTAAGATGTCGCCGGTTCTGCATATCAAACGCACTGTGGAGTCGTGAAAACAACCAGACAACGTGTTTCTCGCATTAAATAGCTCGAAAAGTGCGATCCCGATGATTCTGCATACTTCTGACAGAAATCTCACCAAGATTATCGTTGAAAATGCATATCTCAGCTGGAAACCCCACGAAAACCAAGATATCGCTGGTTCTGCATATCAAACGCCCTGTGGAGTGATGAAAACACCAGATAACATGTTTCTCGCATTAAATTGCTCGAAAAGAGCGATCTCGAAGATTCTGCATACTTCTGACAGAAGTCTCACCAAGATTATCGTAGAAAATGCATATCTCAGCTTGAAACCCGACGAAATCCAAGATGTCGCCGGTTCTGCATATCAAACGCACTGTGGAGTGGTGAAAACACCAGATAACGTGTTTCTCGCATTATGTAGCTCGAAAAGAGCGTTCTCGAAGATTCTGCATACTTCTGACAGTAGTCTCACCAAGATTATCGACGAAAATGCATATCTCATGTTGAAATCTCACGAAATTCAAGATGTCGCCTGGTCTGGATATCAAACGCACTGTGGTGTCGTGAAAACACCAGATAACGTGTTTCTCGCATTAAATAGCTCGAAAAGAGCGATCTCGAAGATTCTGCATACTTCTGACGGAAGTCTCACCAAGATTATCGTAGAAAATGCATATCTCAGGTTGAAATCTCACGAAAATCAAGATGTCGCCGGTTCTGCATATCAAACGCACTGCGGAGTGGTGAAAACAACAGATAACGTGTTTCTCGCATTAAATAGCTCGAAAAGAGGGGTCCCGATGATTCTGCATACTACTGACAGAAGACTCACCAAGATTATCGACGAAAATGCATATCTCAGGTTGAAATCTCACGAAAATCTAGATGTCGCCGGTTCTGGATATCAAACGCACTGTGGTGTCGTGAAAACACTAGAAAACTTGTTTTTTCGCAGTAAATAGCTTGAAAAGAGCGATCTAGATGATTCTGCATACTTCTGACTGAAGTCTCACCAAGATTATCGCAGAAAATCCATATCTCATCTTGAAACATCACGAAAATCAAGCTGTCGCCGGTTCTGCATATAAAACGCACTGTGGAGTCGTGAAAACAACCAGACAACGTGTTTCTCGCATTAAATAGCTCGAGAAGTGCGATCCCGATGATTATGCATACTTCTGACAGAAGTCTCACCAAGATTATCGCAGAAAATGCATATCTCAGCTTGAAACCTCACGAAAATCAAGATGTCGCCGGTTCTGCAAATCAAACGCACTGTGGAGTGGTGAAAACAACCAGATAACGTGTTTCTCGCATTAAATAGCTCGAGAAGCGCGATCCCGATGATTATGCATACTTCTGACAGAAGTCTCACCAAGATAATCGCAGAAAATGCATATCTCAGCTTGAAACCTCACGAAAACCAAGTTATCTCCGGTTCTGCATATCTGACGCACTGTGGAGTAGTGAAAACACCAGAAAACGTGTTTCTTGCATTAACTAGCTCGCAAAGAGCGTTCACGATGATTCTGCATACTTCTCATAGATGAAACACCAAGATTATCGCAGAAAATGCATATCTCAGCTTGATACCCGACGAAAGTCAAGATGTCGTCGGTTCTGCATATCAAACGCACTGTGGAGTGGTGAAATCACCACATAAGGTGTTTCTCGCATTAAATAGCTCGAAAAGAGCGATCTAGAAGATTCTGTATACTTCTGACTGAAATCTCACCAAGATTATCGTTGAAAATGCATATTTCAGCTGGAAACCCCACGAAAACCAAGATGTCGCCGGTTCTGCATATCAAACGCACTGGGGAGTGGTCAATACACCAGATAACGTGGTTCTCGCATTAAGTAGCTCGAAAAGAGTGATCTAGATGATTCTGCATACTGCTGACAGAAGACCCACCAAGATTATCGCAGAAAATGCATATCTCAGCTGGAAACACCACGAAAACCACGATATCGTCGGTTCTGCATATCAGACGCACTGTGGAATGTTGAAAACACCAGAAAACGTGTTTCTTGCATTAACTAGCTCGCAAAGAGCGTTCACGATGATTCTGCATACTTCTCATAGATGAAACACCAAGATTATCGCAGAAAATGCATATCTCAGCTTGATACCCGACGAAAGTCAAGATGTCGTCGGTTCTGCATATCAAACGCACTGTGGAGTGGTGAAATCACCACATAAGGTGTTTCTCGCATTAAATAGCTCGAAAAGAGCGATCTAGAAGATTCTGTATACTTCTGACTGAAATCTCACCAAGATTATCGTTGAAAATGCATATTTCAGCTGGAAACCCCACGAAAACCAAGATGTCGCCGGTTCTGCATATCAAACGCACTGGGGAGTGGTCAATACACCAGATAACGTGGTTCTCGCATTAAGTAGCTCGAACAGAGTGATCTAGATGATTCTGCATACTGCTGACAGAAGACCCACCAAGATTATCGCAGAAAATGCATATCTCAGCTGGAAACACCACGAAAACCACGATATCGTCGGTTCTGCATATCAGACGCACTGTGGAATGTTGAAAACACCAGAAAACGTGTTTCTCGCATTAACTAACTCGAAAAGAGCGTTCTCGATCATTCTGCATACTTCTCATAGATGAAACACCAAGATCATCGCAGAAAATGCATATTTCAGCTGGAAACCCCGCGAAGACAAAGTTATCGGCGGCTCTACATATCATACGCACTGTGGAGTGGTCAAAACAACAGAAAACTTGTTTTTTCGCATTAAATAGCTCGAAACGAGCGATCTAGATGATTCTGCATACTTCTGACAGAAGACTCACCAAGATTATCGCAGAAAATGCATATCTCAGCTGGAAACACCACGAAAATCAAGATATCGCCGGTTCTGCATATCAAACGCACTGTGGAGCGGTGAAAACACCAGAAAACTTGTTTTTTCGCATTAAATAGCTCGAAACGAGCGATCTAGATGATTCTGCATACTTCTTACTGAAGTCTCACCAAGATTATCGCAGAAAATCCATATCTCAGCTTGAAACATCACGAAAATTAAGATGTCGCCGGTTCTGCATATAAAACGCACTGTGGAGTCGTGAAAACAACCAGACAACGTGTTTCTCGCATTAAATAGCTCGAAAAGAGCGATCCCGATGATTCTAAATACTTCTGACAGAAGTCTCACCAAGATTATCGCAGAAAATGCATATCTCAGCTTGAAACCTCACGAAAATCAAGATGTCGCCGGTTCTGCAAATCAAACGCACTGTGGAGTGGTGAAAACAACCAGATAACGTGTTTCTCGCATTAAATAGCTCGACAAGTGCGATCCCGATGATTATGCATACTTCTGACAGAAGTCTCACCAAGATAATCGCAGAAAATGCATTTCTCAGCTTCAAACCTCACGAAAACCAAGTTATCTCCGGTTCTGCATATCAGACGCACTGTGGAGTGGTGAAAACACCAGAAAACGTGTTTCTCGCATTAACTAGCTCGCAAAGAGCGTTCACGATGATTCTGCATACTTCTCATAGATGAAACACCAAGATTATCGCAGAAAATGCATATCTCAGCTTGATACCCGACGAAAGTCAAGATGCCGTCGGTTCTGCATATCAAACGCACTGTGGAGTGGTGAAATCTCCACATAAGGTGTTTCTCGCATTAAATAGTTCGAAAAGAGCGATCTAGAAGATTCTGTATACTTCTGACTGAAATCTCACCAAGATTATCGTTGAAAATGCATATTTCAGCTGGAAACCCCACGAAAACCAAGATGTCGCCGGTTCTGCATATCAAACGCACTGGGGAGTGGTCAATGCACCAGATAACGTGGTTCTCGCATTAAGTAGCTCGAAAAGAGTGATCTAGATGATTCTGCATACTGCTGACAGAAGACACACCAAGATTATCGCAGAAAATGCATATCTCAGCTGGAAACACCACGAAAACCACGATATCGTCGGTTCTGCATATCAGACGCACTGTGGAATGTTGAAAACACGAGAAAACGTGTTTCTCGCATTAACTAACTCGAAAAGGGCGTTCTCGATCATTCTGCATACTACTCATAGATGAAACACCAAGCTCATCGCAGAAAATGCATATTTCAGCTGGAAACCCCGCGAAGACCAAGTTATCGGCGGCTCTACATATCATACGCACTGTGGAGTGGTCAAAACAACAGAAAACTTGTTTTTTCGCATTAAATAGCTCGAAACGAGCGATCTAGATGATTCTGCATACTTCTGACTAAAGTCTCACCAAGATTATCGCAGAAAATCCATATCTCAGCTGGAAAACATCACGAAAATAAAAATGTCGCCGGTTCTGCATATCAAACGCACTGTGGAGTCGTGAAAACAACCAGACAACGTGTTTCTCGCATTAAATAGCTCGAAAAGAGCGATCCCGATGATTCTGCATACTTCTGACAGAAGTCTCACCAAGATAATCGTTGAAAATGCATATCTCAGCTTGATACCCGACGAAAGCCTAGATGTCGCTGGTTCTGCATATCAAACGCACTGTGGAGTGGTGAAAACACCTGATAACGTGTTTCTCGCATTATGTAGCTCGAAAACAGCGTTCTCGAAGATTCTGCATACTTCTGACAGAAGTCTCACCATGATTATCGCAGAAAAAGCATATCTCAGCTTGAAAACCCACGAAAAGCAAGATTCCGCCGGTTCTGCATGTCAAACGTACTGTGGAGTGGTGAATACACCAGAAAACGAGTTTCTCGCATTAAATAGCTCGAAAAGAGCGATCTCGATGATTCTGCATACTTCTGACAGAAGTCTCACCAAGATTATCGTAGAAAATGCATATCTCAGTATGAACCCCGACGAAATCCAAGATGTCGCCGGTTCTGCATATCAAACGCACTGTGGAGTGGTGAATACACCAGAAAACGTGTTTCTCGCATTAAATACCTCGAAATAAGCGATCTAGATGATTCTGCATACTTCTGACAGAAGACTCACCAAGATTATCGCAGAAAATGCATATCTCAGCTTGAAACCAGACGAAATCCAAGATGTCGCCGGTTCTGCATATCAAACGCACTGTGGAATGTTGAAAACACTAGAAAACTTGTTTTTTCGCATTAAATAGCTTGAAAAGAGCGATCTAGATGATTCTGCATACCTCTGACTGAAGTCTCACCAAGATTATCGCAGAAAATCCATATCTCAGCTTGAAACATCACGAAAATTAAGATGTCGCCGGTTCTGCATATCAAACGCACTGTGGAGTCGTGAAAACAACCAGACAACGTGTTTCTCGCATTAAATAGCTCGAAAAGAGCGATCCCGATGATTCTGCATACTTCTGACAGAAGTCTCACCAAGATTATCGTTGAAAATGCATATCTCAGCTTGATACCCGACGAAAGCCAAGATGTCGCTGGATCTGCATATCAAACGCACTGTGGAGTGGTGAAAACACGAGATAACGTGTTTCTCGCATTATGTAGCTCGAAAAGAGCGTTCTCGAAGATTCTGCATACTTCTGACAGAAGTCTCACCAAGATTATCGACGAAAATGCATATCTCAGGTTGAAATCTCACGAAATTCAAGATGTCGCCTGTTCTGGATATCAAACGCACTGTGGTGTCGTGAAAACACCAGATAACGTGTTTCTCGCATTAAATAGCTCGAAAAGAGCGATCTCGAAGATTCTGCATACTTCTGACGGAAGTCTCACCAAGATTATCGTAGAAAATGCATATCTCAGGTTGAAATCTCACGAAAATCAAGATGTCGCCGGTTCTGCATATCAAACGCACTGCGGAGTGGTGAAAACAACAGATAACGTGTTTCTCGCATTAAATAGCTCGAAAAGAGGGGTCCCGATGATTCTGCTTACTACTGACAGAAGACTCACCTAGATTATCGACGAAAATGCATATCTCAGGTTGAAATCTCACTAAAATCTAGATGTCGCCGGTTCTGGATATCAAACGCACTGTGGTGTCGTGAAAACACTAGAAAACTTGTTTTTTCGCATTAAATAGCTTGAAAAGAGCGATCTAGATGATTCTGCATACCTCTGACTGAAGTCTCTCCAATATTATCGCAGAAAATGCATATTTCAGCTGGAAACCCCACCAAAACCAAGTTATCGGCGGCTCTACATATCAAACGCACTGTGGAGTGGTCAAAACACCAGAAAACTTGTTTTTTCGCATTAAATAGCTCGAAACGAGCGATCTAGATGATTCTGCAAACTTCTGACAGAAGTCTCACCAAGATTATCGCAGAAAATGCATATTTCAGCTGGAAACCCCACGAAAACCAAGATATCGCTGGTTCTGCATATCCAACGAACTGTGGTCTGGTGAAAACCCCAGAAAACGTGTTTCTCGCATTAAATAGCTCGAAAAGAGCGATCTCGATGATTCTGCACACTTCGGACTGAAGTCTCACCAAGATTATCGCAGACAATGCATATCTCAGCTTGAAACCCCACGAAAACCAAGATATCGCCGGTTCTCCATGTCGTACGCACTGTGGAGTGCTGAAAACACCAGATATCGTGTTTCTCGCATTAAATAGCTCGAAAAGTGCGATCTCGATGATTCTGCATACTTCGGACAGAAGTCCCACCATGATTATCGTAAAAAATGCATATCTCAGCTTGAAACCCCACGAAAACCAAGATATCGCCGGTTCTCCATGTCGTACGCACTGTGGAGTGCTGAAAACACCAGATATCGTGTTTCTCGCATTAAATAGCTCGAAAAGTGCGATCTCGATGATTCTGCATACTTCGGACAGAAGTCTCACCATGATTATCGTAAAAAATGCATATCTCAGCTTGAAACCCCACGAAAACCAAGATATCGCCGTTTCTGCATATCAAACGCACTGTGGAGTGGTGAAAACACCAGATATCGTGTTTCTCGCATTAAATAGCTCGAAAAGAGCGATCTCGATGTTTCCGCATACTTCTGACTGAAGTCTTACCAATATTATCGCAGAAAATGCATATTTCAGCTGGAAACCCCACGAAAACCAAGTTATCGGCGGCTCTACATATCAAACGCACTGTGGTGTCGTGAAAACACTAGAAAACTTGTTTTTTCGCATTAAATAGCTTGAAAAGAGCGATCTAGATGATTCTGCATACCTCTGACTGAAGTCTCACCAAGATTATCGCAGAAAATCCATATCTCAGCTTGAAACATCACGAAAATTAAGATGTCGCCGGTTCTGCATGTCAAACGTACTGTGGAGTGGCGAATACTCCAGAAAACGTGTTTCTCGCATTAAATAGCTCGAAAAGAGCGATCTCGATGATTCTGCACACTTCGGACAGAAGTCTCACCAAGATTATCGCAGACAATGCATATCTCAGCTTGAAACCCCACGAAAACCAAGATATCGCCGGTTCTCCATGTCGTACGCACTGTGGAGTGCTGAAAACACCAGATATCGTGTTTCTCGCATTAAATAGCTCGAAAAGTGCGATCTCGATGATTCTGCATACTTCGGACAGAAGTCTCACCATGATTATCGTAAAAAATGCATATCTCAGCTTGAAACCCCACGAAAACCAAGATGTCGTCGGTTCTGCATATCAAACGCCCTGTGGAGTGATGAAAACACCAGATAACATGTTTCTCGCATTAAATAGCTCAATTAGAGCGATCTCGATGATTCTGCATACTTCTGACAGAAGTCTCACCAAGATTATCGCAGAAAATGCATATTTCAGCTGGAAACCCCACGAAAACCAAGATATCGCTGGTTCTGCATATCCAACGAACTGTGGTGTGGTGAAAACCCCAGAAAACGTGTTTCTCGCATTAAATAGCTCGAAAAGAGCGATCTCGATGATTCTGCACACTTCGGACTGAAGTCTCACCAAGATTATCGCAGACAATGCATATCTCAGCTTGATACCCGACGAAAGTCAAGATGTCGTCGGTTCTGCATATCAAACGCACTGTGGAGTGGTGAAATCACCACATAAGGTGTTTCTCGCATTAAATAGCTCGAAAAGAGCGATCCCGATGATTCTGCATGCTTCTGACAGAAGTCTCACAAAGATTATCGCAGAAAATGCATATCTCAGCTGGAAACCCCACGAAAACCAAGATATCGACGGTTCTGCATATCAAACGCCCTGTGGAGTGATGAAAACACCAGATAACATGTTTCTCGCATTAAATAGCTCAATTAGAGCGATCTCGATGATTCTGCATACTTCTGACAGAAGACTCACCAAGATTATCGCAGAAAATGCATATTTCAGCTGGAAACCCCACGAAAACCAAGATATCGCTGGTTCTGCATATCCAACGAACTGTGGTGTGGTGAAAACCCCAGAAAACGTGTTTCTCGCATTAAATAGCTCGAAAAGAGCGATCTCGATGATTCTGCACACTTCGGACAGAAGTCTCACCAAGATTATCGCAGACAATGCATATCTCAGCTTGAAACCCCACGAAAACCAAGATATCGCCGGTTCTCCATGTCGTACGCACTGTGGAGTGCTGAAAACACCAGATATCGTGTTTCTCGCATTAAATAGCTCGAAAAGTGCGATCTCGATGATTCTGCATACTTCGGACAGAAGTCTCACCATGATTATCGTAAAAAATGCATATCTCAGCTTGAAACCCCACGAAAACCAAGATATCGCTGGTTCTGCACATCAAACGCACTGTGGACTGGTGAAAACACCAGATAACGTGTTTCTCGCATTAAATAGGTCGAAAAGAGCGATCTCGATGTTTCTGCATACTTCGGACAGAGGTCTCACCAAGATTATCTCAGAAAATGCATATCTCAGCTTGAAACCCCACGAAAACCCAGATATCGCCGGTTCTGCATATCGTACGCACTGTGGAGTGCTGAAAACACCAGATATCGTGTTTCTCGCATTAAATAGCTCGAAAAGTGCGATCTCGATGATTCTGCATACTTCGGACAGAAGTCTCACCATGATAATCGTAAAAAATGCATATCTCAGCTTGAAACCCCACGAAAACCAAGATATCGCCGGTTCTGCATATCGTACGCACTGTGGAGTGCTGAAAACACCAGATATCGTGTTTCTCGCATTAAATAGGTCGAAAAGAGCGATCTCGATGTTTCTGCATACTTCGGACAGAGGTCTCACCAAGATTATCTCAGAAAATGCATATCTCAGCTTGAAACCCCACGAAAACCCAGATATCGCCGGTTCTGCATATCAAACCAACTGTGGAGTGGTGAAAACACCAGACAACGTGTTTCTCGCATTAAATAGTTCGAAATGTGCGATCTCGATGATTCTGCATACTTCTAACAGAAGTCTCACCATGATTATCGCAGATAATGCATATCTCTGCTAGAAACCCCACGAAAACCAAGATATCTCCTGTTCTGCATATACAACGAACTGTGGAGTGGTGAAAACACCAGATAACGTGTTTCTAGCATTAACTAGCTCGAAATGAGCGATCTCGAAGATTCTGCATACTTCTGACAGAAGTCTCACCATGATTATCGTAAAAAATGCATATCTCAGCTTGATACCCTACGACAGCCAAGATGTCGCCGGTTCTGCATATCAAACGCACTGTGGAGTGGTGAAAACACCAGATAACGTGTTTCTCGCATTAACTAGCTCGAAATGAGCGATCTCGAAGATTCTGCATACTTCTGACAGAAGACTCACCAAGATTATCGCTGAAAATGCATATCTCAGCTGGAAAAACCACGAAAATTAAGATATCTCCTGTTCTGCATATCCTACGAACTGTGGAGTGGTGAAAACCCCAGAAAACGTGTTTCTCGCATTTAATAGCTCGAAAAGTGCGATCCCGATGATTCTGCATACTTCGGACAGAAGTCTCACCAAGATTATCGCAGACAATGCATATCTCAGCTTGAAACCCCACGAAAACCAAGATATCGCCGGTTCTGCATATCGAACGCACTGTGGAGTGCTGAAAACACCAGATATCGTGTTTCTCGCATTAAATAGCTCGAAAAGTGCGATCTCTATGATTCTGGATACTTCGGACAGAAGTCTCACCATGATTATCGTAAAAAATGCATATCTCAGCTTGAACCCCCAAGAAAACCAAGATATCGCTGGTTCTGCATATCAAACGCACTGTGGAGTGGTGAAGACACCAGATAACGTGTTTCTCGCATTAAATAGGTCGAAAAGAGCGATCTCGATGATTCTGCATACTTCGGACAGAAGTCTCACCAAGATTATCGCAGACAATGCATATCTCAGCTTGAAACCCCACGAAAACCAAGATATCGCCGGTTCTGCATATCGTACGCACTTTGGAGTGCTGAAAACACCAGATATCGTGTTTCTCGCATTAAATAGCTCGAAAAGTGCGATCTCGATGATTCTGCATACTTCGGACAAAAGTCTCACCATGATTATCGTAAAAAATGCATATCTCAGCTTGATACCCTACGACAGCCAAGATGTCGCCGGTTCTGCATATCAAACGCACTGTGGAGTGGTGAAAACACCAGATAACGTGTTTCTCGCATTAACTAGCTCGAAATGAGCGATCTCGAAGATTCTGCATACTTCTGACAGAAGACTCACCAAGATTATCGCTGAAAATGCATATCTCAGCTGGAAAAACCACGAAAATTAAGATATCTCCTGTTCTGCATATCCTACGAACTGTGGAGTGGTGAAAACCCCAGAAAACGTGTTTCTCGCATTTAATAGCTCGAAATGTGCGATCTCGATGATTCTGCATACTTCTAACAGAAGTCTCACCATGATTATCGCAGAAAATGAATATCTCTGCTAGAAAACCCACGAAAACCAAGATATCTCCTGTTCTGCATATCCAACGAACTGTGCAGTGGTGAAAACCCCAGAAAACGTGTTTCTCGCATTAAATAGCACGAAATGTACGATCTCGAAGATTCTGCATACTTCTAACAGAAGTCTCAACATGATTATCGCAGATAATGCATATCTCTGCTAGAAACCCCACGAAAACCAAGATATCTCCTGTTCTGCATATACAACGAACTGTGGAGTGGTGAAAACACCAGATAACGTGTTTCTCGCATTAACTAGCTCGAAATGAGCGATCTCTTTGATTCTGCATACTTCTGACAGAAGACTCCCCAAGATTATCGCTGAAAATGCATATCTTTGCAGGAAAAACCACGAAAATCAAGATATCGCCGGTTCTGCATATCAAACGCGCTGTGGAGTGGGGAAAACACCAGATAACGTGTTTCTCGCATTAACTAGCTCGAAATGAGCGATCTCGAAGATTCTGCTTACTTCTGACAGAAGACTCACCAAGATTATCGTAGAAAATGCATATCTCAGCTGGAAAAACCACGAAAATTAAGATATCTCCTGTTCTGCATATCCTACGAACTGTGGAGTGGTGAAAACCCCAGAAAACGTGTTTCTCGCATTTAATAGCTCGAAAAGAGCGATCCCGATGATTCTGCATACTTCGGACAGAAGTCTCACCAAGATTATCGCAGACAATGCATATCTCAGCTTGAAACCCCACGAAAACCAAGATATCGCCGGTTCTGCATATCGTACGCACAGTGGAGTGCTGGAAACACCAGATATCGTGTTTCTCGCATTAAATAGTTCGAAAAGTGCGATCTCGATGATTCTGCATACTTCGGACAAAAGTCTCACCATGATTATCGTAAAAAATGCATATCTCAGCTTGAAACCCCACGAAAACCAAGATATCGCTGGTTCTGCATATCCAACGAACTGTGGTGTGGTGAAAACCCCAGAAAACGTGTTTCTCGCATTAAATAGCTCGAAAAGAGCGATCTCGATGATTCTGCACACTTCGGACAGAAGTCTCACCAAGATTATCGCAGACAATGCATATCTCAGCTTGAAACCCCACGATAACCAAGATATCGCCGGTTCTGCATATCGTACGCACTGTGGAGTGCTGAAAACGCCAGATATCGTGTTTCTCGCATTAAATAGCTCGAAAAGTGCGATCTCGATGATTCTGCATACTTCGGACAGAAGTCTCACCATGATTATCGTAAAAAATGCATATCTCAGCTTGAACCCCCAAGAAAACCAAGCTATCGCTGGTTCTGCATATCAAACGCACTGTGGAGTGGTGAAAACACCAGATAACGTGTTTCTCGCATTAAATAGGTCGAATAGAGCGATCTCGATGATTCTGCATACTTCGGACAGAAGTCTCACCAAGATTATCGCAGACAATGCATATCTCAGCTTGAAACCCCACGAAAACCAAGATATCGCCGGTTCTGCATATCGTACGCACTGTGGAGTGCTGAAAACACCAGATATCGTGTTTCTCGCATTAAATAGCTCGAAAAGTGCGATCTCGATGATTCTGCATACTTCGGACAAAAGTCTCACCATGATTATCGTAAAAAATGCATATCTCAACTTGAAACCCCACGAAAACCAAGATATCGCTGGTTCTGCATATCCAACGAACTGTGGTGTGGTGAATACCCCAGAAAACGTGTTTCTCGCATTAAATAGCTCGAAAAGAGCGATCTCGATGATTCTGCACACTTCGGACAGAAGTCTCACCAAGATTATCGCAGACAATGCATATCTCAGCTTGAAACCCCACGAAAACCAAGATATCGCCGGTTCTGCATATCGTACGCACTGTGGAGTGCTGAAAACACCAGATATCGTGTTTCTCGCATTAAATAGCTCGAAAAGTGCGATCTCGATGATTCTGCATACTTCGGACAGAAGTCTCACCATGATTATCGTAAAAAATGCATATCTCAGCTTGAACCCCCAAGAAAACCAAGATATCGCTAGTTCTGCATATCAAACGCACTGTGGACTGGTGAAAACACCAGATAACGTGTTTCTCGCATTAAATAGGTCGAAAAGAGCGATCTCGATGTTTCTGCATACTTCGGACAGAGGTCTCACCAAGATTATCTCAGAAAATGCATATCTCAGCTTGAAACCCCACGAAAACCCAGATATCGCCGGTTCTGCATATCAAACCAACTGTGGAGTGGTGAAAACACCAGACAACGTGTTTCTCGCATTAAATTGTTCGAAATGTGCGATCTCGATGATTCTGCATACTTCTAACAGAAGTCTCACCATGATTATCGCAGATAATGCATATCTCTGCTAGTAACCCCACGAAAACCAAGATATCTCCTGTTCTGCATATACAACGAACTGTGGAGTGGTGAAAACACCAGATAACGTGTTTCTCGCATTAACTAGCTCGAAATGAGCGATCTCTTTGATTCTGCATACTTCTGACAGAAGACTCCCCAAGATTATCGCTGAAAATGCATATCTCAGCAGGAAAAACCACGAAAATCAAGATATCGCCGGTTCTGCATATCAAACGCGCTGTGGAGTGGTGAAAACACCAGATAACGTGTTTCTCGCATTAACTAGCTCGAAATGAGCGATCTCGAAGATTCTGCTTACTTCTGACAGAAGACTCACCAAGATTATCGTAGAAAATGCATATCTCAGCTTGATACCCTACGACAGCCAAGATGTCGCCGGTTCTGCATATCAAACGCACTGTGGAGTGGTGAAAACACCAGATAACGTGTTTCTCGCATTAACTAGCTCGAAATGAGCGATCTCGAAGATTCTGCATACTTCTGACAGAAGACTCACCAAGATTATCGCTGAAAATGCATATCTCAACTGGAAAAACCACGAAAATTAAGGTATCTCCTGTTCTGCATATCCTACGAACTGTGGAGTGGTGAAAACACCGGATAACGTGTTTCTCGCAATAAATAGCTCGAATAGAGCGATCCCGATGATTCTGCATACTTCTGACAGAAGTCTCACCAAGATTATCGTAGAAAATGCATATCTCAGCTTGATACCCAACGACAGCCAAGATGTCGCCGGTTCGGCATATCAAACGCACTGTGGAATGTTGAAAACACCAGAAAACATGTTTTTTCGCATTAAGTAGCTCGAAAAGAGCGATATAGATGATTCTGCATACTTCGGACAGAAGTCTCACCAAGATTATCGCAGACAATGCATATCTCAGCTGGAAACACCACGAAAATCAAGATATCGCCGTTTCTGCATATCAAACGCACTGTGGAATGTTGAAAACACCAGAAAACTTATTTTTTCGCATTAAATAGCTCGATAAGAGCGATTTCGAAGATTCTGTATACCTCTGACAGAGGTCTCACCAAGATTATCGCAGACAATGCATATCTCAGCTTGAAACCCCACGAAAACCAAGATATCGCCGGTTCTGCATATCGTACGCCCTGTGGAGTGCTGAAAACACCAGATATCGTGTTTCTCGCATTAAATAGCTGGAAAAGTGCGATCTCGATGATTCTGCATACTTCGGACAGAAGTCTCACCATGATTATCGTAAAAAATGCATATCTCAGCTTGAACCCCCAAGAAAACCAAGATATCGCTGGTTCTGCATATCAAACGCACTGTGGAGTGGTGAAAACACCAGATAACGTGTTTCTCGCATTAAATAGGTCGAAAAGAGCGATCTCGATGATTCTGCATACTTCGGACAGAAGTCTCACCAAGATTATCGCAGACAATGCATATATCAGCTTGAAACCCCACGAAAACCAAGATATCGCCGGTTCTGCATATCGTACGCACTGTGGAGTGCTGAAAACACCAGATATCGTGTTTCTCGCATTAAATAGCTCGAAAAGTGCGATCTCGATGATTCTGCATACTTCGGACAAAAGTCTCACCATGATTATCGTAAAAAATGCATATCTCAACTTGAAACCCCACGAAAACCAAGATACGGCTGGTTCTGCATATCCAACGAACTGTGGTGTGGTGAAAACCCCAGAAAACGTGTTTCTCGCATTAAATAGCTCGAAAAGAGCGATCTCGATGATTCTGCACACTTCGGACAGAAGTCTCACCAAGATTATCGCAGACAATGCATATCTCAGCTTGAAACCCCACGAAAACCAAGATATCGCCGGTTCTGCATATCGTACGCACTGTGGAGTGCTGAAAACACCAGATATCGTGTTTCTCGCATTAAATAGCTCGAAAAGTGCGATCTGGATGATTCTGCATACTTCGGACAGAAGTCTCACCATGATTATCGTAAAAAATGCATATCTCAGCTTGAAACCCCACGAAAACCAAGATATCGCCGGTTCTGCATATCGTACGCACTGTGGAGTGCTGAAAACACCAGATATAGTGTTTCTCGCATTAAATAGCTCGAAAAGTGCGATCTCGATGATTCTGCATACTTCGGACAGAAGTCTCACCATGATTATCGTAAAAAATGCATATCTCAGCTTGAACCCCCAAGAAAACCAAGATATCGCTAGTTCTGCATATCAAACGCACTGTGGACTGGTGAAAACACCAGATAACGTGTTTCTCGCATTAAATAGGTCGAAAAGAGCGATCTCGATGTTTCTGCATACTTCGGACAGAGGTCTCACCAAGATTATCTCAGAAAATGCATATCTCAGCTTGAAACCCCACGAAAACCCAGATATCGCCGGTTCTGCATATCAAACCAACTGTGGAGTGGTGAAAACACCAGACAACGTGTTTCTCGCATTAAATAGTTCGAAATGTGCGATCTCGATGATTCTGCATACTTCTAACAGAAGTCTCACCATGATTATCGCAGATAATGCATATCTCTGCTAGAAACCCCACGAAAACCAAGATATCTCCTGTTCTGCATATACAACGAACTGTGGAGTGGTGAAAACACCAGATAACGTGTTTCTCGCATTAACTAGCTCGAAATGAGCGATCTCTTTGATTCTGCATACTTCTGACAGAAGACTCCCCAAGATTATCGCTGAAAATGCATATCTCAGCAGGAAAAACCACGAAAATCAAGATATCGCCGGTTCTGCATATCAAACGCGCTGTGGAGTGGTGAAAACACTAGATAACGTGTTTCTCGCATTAACTAGCTCGAAATGAGCGATCTCGAAGATTCTGCTTACTTCTGACAGAAGACTCACCAAGATTATCGTAGAAAATGCATATCTCAGCTTGATACCCTACGACAGCCAATATGTCGCCGGTTCTGCATATCAAACGCACTGTGGAGTGGTGAAAACACCAGATAACGTGTTTCTCGCATTAACTAGCTCAAAATGAGCGATCTCGATGATTCTGCATACTTCTGACAGAAGACTCCCCATGATTATCGCTGAAAATGCATATCTCAGCAGGAAAAACCACGAAAATCAAGATATCGCCGGTTCTGCATATCAAACGCGCTGTGGAGTGGTGAAAACACCAGATAACGTGTTTCTCGCATTAACTAGCTCGAAAAGAGCGATCTCGATGATTCTGCACACTTCGGACAGAAGTCTCACCAAGATTATCGCAGACAATGCATATCTCAGCTTGAAACCCCACGAAAACCAAGATATCGCCGGTTCTGCATATCGTACGCACTGTGGAGTGCTGAAAACACCAGATATCGTGTTTCTCGCATTAAATAGCTCGAAAAGAGCGATCTCGATGATTCTGCACACTTCGGACAGAAGATTCACCAAGATTATCGCAGACAATGCATATCTCAGCTTGAAACCCCACGAAAACCAAGATATCGCCGGTTCTGCATATCATACGCACTGTGGATTGCTGAAAACACCAGATATCGTGTTTCTCGCATTAAATAGCTCGAAAAGTGCGATCTCGATGATTCTGCATCCTTCGGACAGAAGTCTCACCATGATTATCGTAAAAAATGCATATCTCAGCTTGAAAACCCACGAAAACCAACATATCGCTGGTTCTGCATATCAAACGCACTGTGGAGTGGTGAAAACACCAGATAACGTGTTTCCGCATTAAATAGGTCGAAAAGAGCGATCTCGATGTTTCTGCATACTTCGGACAGAGGTCTCAGCAAGATTATCTCAGAAAATGCATATCTCTGCTAGAAAACCCACGAAAACCAAGATATCTCCTGTTCTGCATATCCAACGAACTGTGCAGTGGTGAAAACCCCAGAAAACGTGTTTCTCGCATTAACTAGCTCAAAATGAGCGATCTCGATGATTCTGCATACTTCTGACAGAAGACTCCCCATGATTATCGCTGAAAATGCATATCTCAGCAGGAAAAACCACGAAAATCAAGATATCGCCGGTCCTGCATATCAAACGCACGGTGTAGTGGTGAAAACACCAGATAACGTGTTTCTCGCATTAAATAGCTCGAAAAGAGCGATCTCGAAGATTCAGCATACTTCGGACAGAAGTCTCACCAAGATTATCCTAGAAAATGCATATCACAGCTTGAAACCCCACGAAAACCAAGATATCGATGGTACTGCATATCAAACGCTCTGTGGAGTGGTGGAAACACCAGATAACGTGTTTCTCGCATTAAATAGCTCGAAAAGAGCGATCTCGATGATTCTGCATACTTCGGACAGAAGTCTCACCAAGATTATCGAAAAAAATGCATATCACAGCTGGAAACCCCACGAAAACTGAGATATCGCTGGTTCTGCATATCAAACGCACTGTGGAGTGTTGAAAACACCAGATAAGGTTTTTCTCGCATTAACTAGCTCGAAAAGTGCGATCTCGATGATTCAGCATACTTCGGACAGAAGTCTCTCCAAGTTTATCGCAGAAAATGCATATCTCAGCTTGAAACCCCTCGAAAACCAAGATATCACCTGTTCTGCATATCCAACGAACTGTGGTGTGGTGAAAACCCCAGAAAACGTGTTTCTCGCATTAAACAGCTCGAAAAGGGCGGTCGCGATGATTCTGCACACTTCGGACAGAAGTCTCAACAAGATTATCGCAGACAATGCATATCTCAGCTTGAAACCCCACGAAAACCAAGATATCGCTGGTTCTGCATATCAATCGCACTGTGGAGTGGTGAAGACACAAGATAACGTGTTTCTCGCATTAAATAGGTCGAAAAGAGCGATCTCGATGTTTCTGCATACTTCGGACAGAGGTCTCACCAAGATTATCGCACAAAATGCATATCTCAGCTTGAAACCCCACGAAAACCCAGATATCTCCTGTTCTGCATATCAAACGCACTGTGGGGTGGTGAAAACACCAGATAAGGTTTTTCTCGCATTAACTAGCTCGAGAAGTGCGATCTCGATGATTCAGCATACTTCGGACAGAAGCCTCCCCAAGTTAATCGCAGAAAATGCATATCTCAGCTTGAAACCCCTCGAAAACCAAGATATCACCTGTTCTGCATATCCAACGAACTGTGGTGTGGTGAAAACCCCAGAAAATATGTTTTTCGCATTAAATAGCTCGAAAAGAGCGATCTCGATGATTCTGCACACTTCGGACAGAAGTCTCACCAAGATTATCGCAGACAATGCATATCTCAGCTTGAAACCCCACGAAAACCAAGATATCGCCGGTTCTGCATATCATACGCACTGTGGAGTGCTGAAAACACCAGATATCGTGTTTCTCGCATTAAATAGCTCGAAAAGTGCGATCTCGATGATTCTGCATACTTCGGACAAAAGTCTCACCATGATTATCGTAAAAAATGCATATCTCAGCTTGAAACCCCACGAACTCCAAGATATCGCTGGTTCTGCATATCCAACGAACTGTGGTGTGGTGAAAACCCCAGAAAACGTGTTTCTCGCATTAAATAGCTCGAAAAGAGCGATCTCGATGATTCTGCACACTTCGGACAGAAGTCTCACCAAGATTATCGCAGACAATGCATATCTCAGCTTGAAACCCCACGAAAACCAAGATATCGCCGGTTCTGCATATCGTACGCACTGTGGAGTGCTGAAAACACCAGATATCGTGTTTCTCGCATTAAATAGCTCGAAAAGAGCGATCTCGATGATTCTGCACACTTCGGACAGAAGTCTCACCAAGATTATCGCAGACAATGCATATCTCAGCTTGAAACCCCACGAAAACCAAGATATCGCCGGTTCTGCATATCGTACGCACTGTGGAGTGCTGAAAACACCAGATATCGTGTTTCTCGCATTAAATAGCTCGAAAAGTGCGATCTCGATGATTCTGCATACTTCGGACAGAAGTCTCACCAAGATTATCGCAGACAATGCATATCTCAGCTTGAAACCCCACGAAAACCAAGATATCGCCGGTTCTGCATATCGTACGCACTGTGGAGTGCTGAAAACACCAGATATCGTGTTTCTCGCATTAAATAGTTCGAAAAGTGCGATCTCGATGATTCTGCATACTTCGGACAAAAGTCTCACCATGATTATCGTAAAAAATGCATATCTCAGCTTGAAACCCCACGAAAACCAAGATATCGCTGGTTCTGCATATCCAACGAACTGTGGTGTGGTGAAAACCCCAGAAAACGTGTTTCTCGCATTAAATAGCTCGAAAAGAGCGATCTCGATGATTCTGCACACTTCGGACAGAAGTCTCACCAAGATTATCGCAGATAATGCATATCTCAGCTTGAAACCCCACGATAACCAAGATATCGCCGGTTCTGCATATCGTACGCACTGTGGAGTGCTGAAAACGCCAGATATCGTGTTTCTCGCATTAAATAGCTCGAAAAGTGCGATCTCGATGATTCTGCATACTTCGGACAGAAGTCTCACCATGATTATCGTAAAAAATGCATATCTCAGCTTGAACCCCCAAGAAAACCAAGCTATCGCTGGTTCTGCATATCAAACGCACTGTGGAGTGGTGAAAACACCAGATAACGTGTTTCTCGCATTAAATAGGTCGAATAGAGCGATCTCGATGATTCTGCATACTTCGGACAGAAGTCTCACCAAGATTATCGCAGACAATGCATATCTCAGCTTGAAACCCCACGAAAACCAAGATATCGCCGGTTCTGCATATCGTACGCACTGTGGAGTGCTGAAAACACCAGATATCGTGTTTCTCGCATTAAATAGTTCGAAAAGTGCGATCTCGATGATTCTGCATACTTCGGACAAAAGTCTCACCATGATTATCGTAAAAAATGCATATCTCAGCTTGAAACCCCACGAAAACCAAGATATCGCTGGTTCTGCATATCCAACGAACTGTGGTGTGGTGAAAACCCCAGAAAACGTGTTTCTCGCATTAAATAGCTCGAAAAGAGCGATCTCGATGATTCTGCACACTTCGGACAGAAGTCTCACCAAGATTATCGCAGACAATGCATATCTCAGCTTGAAACCCCACGATAACCAAGATATCGCCGGTTCTGCATATCGTACGCACTGTGGAGTGCTGAAAACGCCAGATATCGTGTTTCTCGCATTAAATAGCTCGAAAAGTGCGATCTCGATGATTCTGCATACTTCGGACAGAAGTCTCACCATGATTATCGTAAAAAATGCATATCTCAGCTTGAACCCCCAAGAAAACCAAGCTATCGCTGGTTCTGCATATCAAACGCACTGTGGAGTGGTGAAAACACCAGATAACGTGTTTCTCGCATTAAATAGGTCGAATAGAGCGATCTCGATGATTCTGCATACTTCGGACAGAAGTCTCACCAAGATTATCGCAGACAATGCATATCTCAGCTTGAAACCCCACGAAAACCAAGATATCGCCGGTTCTGCATATCGTACGCACTGTGGAGTGCTGAAAACACCAGATATCGCGTTTCTCGCATTAAATAGCTCGAAAAGTGCGATCTCGATGATTCTGCATACTTCGGACAAAAGTCTCACCATGATTATCGTAAAAAATGCATATCTCAACTTGAAACCCCACGAAAACCAAGATATCGCTGGTTCTGCATATCCAACGAACTGTGGTGTGGTGAATACCCCAGAAAACGTGTTTCTCGCATTAAATAGCTCGAAAAGAGCGATCTCGATGATTCTGCACACTTCGGACAGAAGTCTCACCAAGATTATCGCAGACAATGCATATCTCAGCTTGAAACCCCACGAAAACCAAGATATCGCCGGTTCTGCATATCGTACGCACTGTGGAGTGCTGAAAACACCAGATATCGTGTTTCTCGCATTAAATAGCTCGAAAAGAGCGATCTCGATGATTCTGCACACTTCGGACAGAAGTCTCACCAAGATTATCGCAGACAATGCATATCTCAGCTTGAAACCCCACGAAAACCAAGATATCGCCGGTTCTGCATATCGTACGCACTGTGGAGTGCTGAAAACACCAGATATCGTGTTTCTCGCATTAAATAGCTCGAAAAGTGCGATCTCGATGATTCTGCATACTTCGGACAGAAGTCTCACCAAGATTATCGCAGACAATGCATATCTCAGCTTGAAACCCCACGAAAACCAAGATATCGCCGGTTCTGCATATCGTACGCACTGTGGAGTGCTGAAAACACCAGATATCGTGTTTCTCGCATTAAATAGCTCGAAAAGTGCGATCTCGATGTTTCTGCATACTTCGGACAGAAGTCTCACCAAGATTATCGCAGACAATGCATATCTCAGCTTGAAACCCCACGAAAACCAAGATATCGCCGGTTCTGCATATCATACGCACTGTGGATTGCTGAAAACACCAGATATCGTGTTTCTCGCATTAAATAGCTCGAAAAGTGCGATCTCGATGATTCTGCATCCTTCAGACAGAAGTCTCACCATGATTATCGTAAAAAATGCATATCTCAGCTTGAAACCCCACGAAAACCAACATATCGCTGGTACTGCATATCAAACGCACTGTGGAGTGGTGAAAACACCAGATAACGTGTTTCCGCATTAAATAGGTCGAAAAGAGCGATCTCGATGTTTCTGCATACTTCGGACAGAGGTCTCACCAAGATTATCTCAGAAAATGCATATCTCTGCTAGAAAACCCACGAAAACCAAGATATCTCCTGTTCTGCATATCCAACGAACTGTGCAGTGGTGAAAACCCCAGAAAACGTGTTTCTCGCATAAAATAGCTCGAAATGTACGATCTCGAAGATTCTGCATACTTCTAACAGAAGTCTCAACATGATTATCGCAGATAATGCATATCTCTGCTAGAAACCCCACGAAAACCAAGATATCTCCTGTTCTGCATATCCTACGAACTGTGGAGTGGTGAAAACCCCAGAAAACGTGTTTCTCGCATTTAATAGCTCGAAAAGAGCGATCCCGATGATTCTGCATACTTCGGACAGAAGTCTCACCAAGATTATCGCAGAAAATGCATATCTGAGCTTGAAGCCCCACGAAAACCAAGATATCGTCCGTTCTGCATATCATACGCACTGTTGAGTGGTAAAAACGCCAGATAACGAGTTTTTCGCATTAACTAGCTCGAAAAGAGCGATCTAGATGATTCAGCATACTTCGGACAGAAGTCTCACCAAGATTATCCTAGAAAATGCATATCTCAGCTTGAAACCCCACGAAAACCAAGATATCGATGGTACTGCATATCAAACGCTCTGTGGAGTGGTGAAAACACCAGATAACGTGTTTCTCGCATTAAATAGCTCGAAAAGAGCGATCTAGATGATTCAGCATACTTCGGACAGAAGTCTCACCAAGATTATCCTAGAAAATGCATATCACAGCTTGAAACCCCACGACAACCAAGATATTGATGGTACTGCATATCAAACGCTCTGTGGAGTGGTGGAAACACCAGATAACGTGTTTCTCGCATTAAATAGCTCGAAAAGAGCGATCTCGATGATTCTGCATACTTCGGACAGAAGTCTCACCAAGATTATCGAAAAAAATGCATATCACAGCTGGAAACCCCACGAAAACTGAGATATCGCTGGTTCTGCATATCAAACGCACTGTGGAGTGCTGAAAACACCAGATAACGTTTTGTCGCATTAAATAGTTCGAATAGAGCGATCTCGATGATTAAGCATACTTCGGACAGAAGTCTCACCAAGATTATCGTAAAAAGTGCATATCTCAGCTTGAAACCCCACGAAAACCAAGATATCGACTGTTCTGCATATCCAACGAACTGTGGAGTGGGGAAACCCCCAGAAAACGTGTCTCTCGCGTTAAATAGCTCGAAAAGAGCGATCCCGATGATTCTGCATACTTCTGACAGAAGTCTCACCAAGATTATCGTAGAGAAGCATATCTCAGCTTGAAACCCGACCGAAACCAAGATATCTCCGGTTCTGCATGTCAAACGCACTGTGGAGTGGTGAATACACCAGAAAACGTGTTTCTCGCATTAAATGGCTCGAAAAGTGCAATCTAGATGATTCTGCATACTTCTGACAGAAGACTCACCAAGATTGTGTTTTCACCACTCCACAGTTGGTTTGATATGCAGAACCGGCGATATCTGGGTTTTCGTGGGGTTTCAAGCTGAGATATGCATTTTCTGAGATAATCTTGGTGAGACCTCTGTCCGAAGTATGCAGAAACATCGAGATCGCTCTTTTCGACCTATTTAATGCGAGAAACACGTTATCTGGTGTTTTCACCAGTCCACAGTGGGTTTGATATGCAGAACGAGCGATATCTTGGTTTTCGTGGGGTTTCAAGCTGAGATATGCATTTTTTACGATAATCATGGTGAGACTTCTGTCCGAAGTATGCAGAATCATCGAGATCGCACTTTTCGAGCTATTTAATGCGAGAAACACGATATCTGGTGTTTTCAGCACTCCACAGTGCGTACGATATGCAGAACCGGCGATATCTTGGAAAACGTTCTGTGGAGTGGTGAAAACACCAGAAAACGTGTTTCTCGCATTAAGTAGCTCGAAAAGAGCGTTCTCGAAGATTCTGCATACTTCTGACAGAAGTCTCACCAAGATTATCGTAGAGAAGCATATCTCAGCTTGAAACCCGACCGAAACCAAGATATCTCCGGTTCTGCATGTCAAACGCACTGTGGAGTGGTGAATACACCAGAAAACGTGTTTCTCGCATTAAATGGCTCGAAAAGTGCAATCTAGATGATTCTGCATACTTCTGACAGAAGACTCACCAAGATTATCGCAGAAAATGCATATTTCAGCTGGAATCCCCACGAAAACCAAGTTATCGGCGGCTCTCCAAATCAAACGCACTGTGGAGTGGTCAAAACACCAGAAAACTTGTTTTTTCGCATTAAATAGCTCGAAACGAACGATCTAGATGATTAAGCATACATCGGACAGAAGTCTCACCAAGATTATCGCAGAAAATGCATATCTCAGCTTGAAACCCGACGAAAACCAAACATCGACGGTTCTGCATATCATACCAACTGTGGAGTGGTTAAAACACCAGACAACGTGTTTCTCGCATTAAATAGATCGAAAAGTGCGATCTCGATGATGCTGCATACTTCTAACAGAATTCTCACCATGATTATCGCAGAAAATGCATATCTCTCCTAGAAACCCCACGAAAACCAAGATATCTCCTGTTCTGCATATCCAACGAACTGTGGAGTGGTGAAAACACCAGAAAACGTGTTTCTCGCATTAAGCGGCTCGAAACGAGCGATCTAGATGATTCTGCATACTTCTGACTGATGTCTCACCAAGCTTATCGCAGAAAATGCATATCTCAGCTTGAAACCCCACGAAAGCCAAGATATCGCTGGTTCTGCATATCAAACGCACTGTGGAGTGGCGAATACACCAGAAAACGTGTTTCTCGCATTAAATAGCTCGAATAGAGCGATCTCGATAATTCTGCATACTTCGGACAGAAGTCTCACCAAGATTATCCTAAAAAATTCATTTCTCAGCTTGAAACCCCACGAAAACCAAGATATCGCTGGTACTGCATATCCAACGAACTGTGGTGTGGTGAATACCCCAGAAAACGTGTTTCTCGCATTAAATAGCTCGAAAAGAGCGATCTCGATGATTCTGCACACTTCGGACAGAAGTCTCACCAAGATTATCGCAGACAATGCATATCTCAGCTTGAAACCCCACGAAAACCAAGATATCGCCGGTTCTGCATATCGTACGCACTGTGGAGTGCTGAAAACACCAGATATCGTGTTTCTCGCATTAAATAGCTCGAAAAGAGCGATCTCGATGATTCTGCACACTTCGGACAGAAGTCTCACCAAGATTATCGCAGACAATGCATATCTCAGCTTGAAACCCCACGAAAACCAAGATATCGCCGGTTCTGCATATCGTACGCACTGTGGAGTGCTGAAAACACCAGATATCGTGTTTCTCGCATTAAATAGCTCGAAAAGTGCGATCTCGATGATTCTGCATACTTCGGACAGAAGTCTCACCAAGATTATCGCAGACAATGCATATCTCAGCTTGAAACCCCACGAAAACCAAGATATCGCCGGTTCTGCATATCGTACGCACTGTGGAGTGCTGAAAACACCAGATATCGTGTTTCTCGCATTAAATAGCTCGAAAAGTGCGATCTCGATGTTTCTGCATACTTCGGACAGAAGTCTCACCAAGATTATCGCAGACAATGCATATCTCAGCTTGAAACCCCACGAAAACCAAGATATCGCCGGTTCTGCATATCATACGCACTGTGGATTGCTGAAAACACCAGATATCGTGTTTCTCGCATTAAATAGCTCGAAAAGTGCGATCTCGATGATTCTGCATCCTTCAGACAGAAGTCTCACCATGATTATCGTAAAAAATGCATATCTCAGCTTGAAACCCCACGAAAACCAACATATCGCTGGTACTGCATATCAAACGCACTGTGGAGTGGTGAAAACACCAGATAACGTGTTTCCGCATTAAATAGGTCGAAAAGAGCGATCTCGATGTTTCTGCATACTTCGGACAGAGGTCTCACCAAGATTATCTCAGAAAATGCATATCTCTGCTAGAAAACCCACGAAAACCAAGATATCTCCTGTTCTGCATATCCAACGAACTGTGCAGTGGTGAAAACCCCAGAAAACGTGTTTCTCGCATAAAATAGCTCGAAATGTACGATCTCGAAGATTCTGCATACTTCTAACAGAAGTCTCAACATGATTATCGCAGATAATGCATATCTCTGCTAGAAACCCCACGAAAACCAAGATATCTCCTGTTCTGCATATCCTACGAACTGTGGAGTGGTGAAAACCCCAGAAAACGTGTTTCTCGCATTTAATAGCTCGAAAAGAGCGATCCCGATGATTCTGCATACTTCGGACAGAAGTCTCACCAAGATTATCGCAGAAAATGCATATCTGAGCTTGAAGCCCCACGAAAACCAAGATATCGTCCGTTCTGCATATCATACGCACTGTTGAGTGGTAAAAACGCCAGATAACGAGTTTTTCGCATTAACTAGCTCGAAAAGAGCGATCTAGATGATTCAGCATACTTCGGACAGAAGTCTCACCAAGATTATCCTAGAAAATGCATATCTCAGCTTGAAACCCCACGAAAACCAAGATATCGATGGTACTGCATATCAAACGCTCTGTGGAGTGGTGAAAACACCAGACAACGTGTTTCTCGCATTAAATAGATCGAAATGTGCGATCTCGATGATTCTGCATACTTCTAACAGAAGTCTCACCATGATTATCGCAGAAAATGCATATCTCTGCTAGAAACTCCACGAAAACCAAGATATCTCCTGTTCTGCATATCCAACGAACTGCGGAGTGGTGAAAACCCCAGAAAACGTGTCTCTCGCATTAAATAGTTCGAAAAGAGCGATCCTGATGATTCTGCATACTTCTGACAGAAGTCTCACCAAGATTATCGTAGAAAATGCATATCTCAGCTTGATACCCAACGACAGCCAAGATGTCGCCGGTCCTGCATATCAAACGCACGGTGTAGTGGTGAAAACACCAGATAACGTGTTTCTCGCATTAAATAGCTCGAAAAGAGCGATCTAGATGATTCAGCATACTTCGGACAGAAGTCTCACCAAGATTATCCTAGAAAATGCATATCACAGCTTGAAACCCCACGACAACCAAGATATTGATGGTACTGCATATCAAACGCTCTGTGGAGTGGTGGAAACACCAGATAACGTGTTTCTCGCATTAAATAGCTCGAAAAGAGCGATCTCGATGATTCTGCATACTTCGGACAGAAGTCTCACCAAGATTATCGAAAAAAATGCATATCACAGCAGGAAACCCCACGAAAACTGAGATATCGCTGGTTCTGCATATCAAACGCACTGTGGAGTGCTGAAAACACCAGATAACGTTTTGTCGCATTAAATAGTTCGAATAGAGCGATCTCGATGATTAAGCATACTTCGGACAGAAGTCTCACCAAGATTATCGTAAAAAGTGCATATCTCAGCTTGAAACCCCACGAAAACCAAGATATCGACTGTTCTGCATATCCAACGAACTGTGGAGTGGGGAAACCCCCAGAAAACGTGTCTCTCGCGTTAAATAGCTCGAAAAGAGCGATCCCGATGATTCTGCATACTTCTGACAGAAGTCTCACCAAGATTATCGTAGAGAAGCATATCTCAGCTTGAAACCCGACCGAAACCAAGATATCTCCGGTTCTGCATGTCAAACGCACTGTGGAGTGGTGAATACACCAGAAAACGTGTTTCTCGCATTAAATGGCTCGAAAAGTGCAATCTAGATGATTCTGCATACTTCTGACAGAAGACTCACCAAGATTGTGTTTTCACCACTCCACAGTTGGTTTGATATGCAGAACCGGCGATATCTGGGTTTTCGTGGGGTTTCAAGCTGAGATATGCATTTTCTGAGATAATCTTGGTGAGACCTCTGTCCGAAGTATGCAGAAACATCGAGATCGCTCTTTTCGACCTATTTAATGCGAGAAACACGTTATCTGGTGTTTTCACCAGTCCACAGTGGGTTTGATATGCAGAACGAGCGATATCTTGGTTTTCGTGGGGTTTCAAGCTGAGATATGCATTTTTTACGATAATCATGGTGAGACTTCTGTCCGAAGTATGCAGAATCATCGAGATCGCACTTTTCGAGCTATTTAATGCGAGAAACACGATATCTGGTGTTTTCAGCACTCCACAGTGCGTACGATATGCAGAACCGGCGATATCTTGGAAAACGTTCTGTGGAGTGGTGAAAACACCAGAAAACGTGTTTCTCGCATTAAGTAGCTCGAAAAGAGCGTTCTCGAAGATTCTGCATACTTCTGACAGAAGTCTCACCAAGATTATCGTAGAGAAGCATATCTCAGCTTGAAACCCGACCGAAACCAAGATATCTCCGGTTCTGCATGTCAAACGCACTGTGGAGTGGTGAATACACCAGAAAACGTGTTTCTCGCATTAAATGGCTCGAAAAGTGCAATCTAGATGATTCTGCATACTTCTGACAGAAGACTCACCAAGATTATCGCAGAAAATGCATATTTCAGCTGGAATCCCCACGAAAACCAAGTTATCGGCGGCTCTCCAAATCAAACGCACTGTGGAGTGGTCAAAACACCAGAAAACTTGTTTTTTCGCATTAAATAGCTCGAAACGAACGATCTAGATGATTAAGCATACATCGGACAGAAGTCTCACCAAGATTATCGCAGAAAATGCATATCTCAGCTTGAAACCCGACGAAAACCAAACATCGACGGTTCTGCATATCATACCAACTGTGGAGTGGTTAAAACACCAGACAACGTGTTTCTCGCATTAAATAGATCGAAAAGTGCGATCTCGATGATGCTGCATACTTCTAACAGAATTCTCACCATGATTATCGCAGAAAATGCATATCTCTCCTAGAAACCCCACGAAAACCAAGATATCTCCTGTTCTGCATATCCAACGAACTGTGGAGTGGTGAAAACACCAGAAAACGTGTTTCTCGCATTAAGCAGCTCGAAACGAGCGATCTAGATGATTCTGCATACTTCTGACTGATGTCTCACCTAGATAATCGCAGAAAATGCATATCTCAGCTTGAAACCCGACCGAAACCAAGATATCTTCGGTTCTGCATGTCAAACGTACTGTGGAGTGGTGAATACACCAGAAAACGTGTTTCTCGCATTAAGTAGCTCGAGAAGAGCGATCTCGATGATTCTGCTTACTTCGGACAGAAGTCTCACCAAGATTATCGCAGAAAATGCATATCTCAGCTGAAAACACCACGAATATCAAGATATCGCCGGTTCTGCATATCAAACGCTCTGTGCGGTGGTGAATACACCAGAAAACGTGTTTCTCGCATTAAATAGCTCGAAAAGAGCGATCTCGATGATTCTGCATACTTCGGACAGAAGTCTCACCAAGATTATCGCAGAAAATGCATATCTCAGCGTGAACCCCGACGAAATCCAAGATGTCGCCGGTTCTGCATATCAAACGCACTGTGGATTGGTGAAAACACCAGAAAACGTGTTTCTCGCATTAAATAGCTCGAAAAGAGCGATCTCGATGATTCTGCATACTTCTAACAGAAGTCTCACAAATGTTATCTCAGAAAATGCATATCTCTGCTTGAAAACCCACGCAAACCAAGATATCTCCTGTTCTACATATCCAAAGAACTGTGGAGTGGTGAAAAATCCTGAAAACGTGTTTCTCGCATTAAATAGCTCGAAGCGAGCGAACTAGATCATTCTGCATACTTCTGACTGAAGTCTCACCAATATTATCGCAGAAAATGCATATCTCAGCTTGAAACCCGTCGAAAAAAAAGATGTCGCCGGTTCTGCATATCCAACGAACTGTGGTGTTTTGAAAGCCCCAGAACACGTGTTTCGCGCATTAAATAGCTCGAAAAGAGCGCTCCCGATGTTTCTGCATACTTCGGACAAATGTCTCACCAATATTATCGCAGAAAATGCATATCTCAGCTTGAAACCTCACGAAAATCAAGATGTCGCCGGTTCTGCATATCAAACGCACTGTGGAGTGGTGAAAGCAACCAGATAACGTGTTTCTCACATTAAATAGCTCGAAACGAGCGAACTAGATGATTCTGCATACTTCTGACTGAAGTCTCACCAAGTTTATCGCAGAAAATCCATACCTCAGCTTGAAACCCCTCGAAACCCAAGATATCACCTGTTCTGCATATCCAACGAACTGTGGTGTTTGGAAAGCCCCAGAACACGTGTTTCTCGCATTAAATAGCTTGAAAAGTGCGATCTCGATGATTCTGCACACTTCGGACAGAAGTCTCACCAAGATTATCGCAGATAATGCATATCTCAGCTTGAAACCCCACGAAAACCAAGATATCGCCGGTTCTGCATATCAAACGCACTGCGGAGTGGTGAAAACAACAGATAACGTGTTTCTCGCATTAAATAGCTCGAAAAGAGGGGTCCCGATGATTCTGCATACTACTGACAGAAGACTCACCTAGATTATCGACGAAAATGCATATCTCAGGTTGAAATCTCACTAAAATCTAGATGTCGCCGGTTCTGCATATCAAACGCACTGTGGAGTGGTCAATACACCAGATAACGTGTTTCTTGCATTAAATAGCTCGAAAAGAGCGATCTCGATGTTTCCGCATACTTCTGACTGAAGTCTTACCAATATTATCGCAGAAAAAGCATATCTCAGCTTGAAAACCCACGAAAAGCAAGATGTCGCCGGTTCTGCATATCAGACGCACTGTGGAGTGGTGAAAACACCAGAAAACGTGTTTCTCGCATTAACTAGCTCGAAAAGAGCGTTCACGATGATTCTGCATACTTCTCATAGATGAAACACCAAGATTATCGCAGAAAATGCATATCTCAGCTTGATACCCGACGAAAGTCAAGATGTCGTCGGTTCTGCATATCAAACGCACTGTGGAGTGGTGATATCACCACATAAGGTGTTTCTCGCATTAAATAGCTCGAAAAGAGCGATCCCGATGATTCTGCATGCTTCTGACAGAAGTCTCACCAAGATTATCGCAGAAAATGCATATCTCAGCTGGAAACCCCACGAAAACCAAGATGTCGCCGGTTCTGCATATCAAACGCCCTGTGGAGTGATGAAAACACCAGATAACATGTTTCTCGCATTAAATAGCTCAAATAGAGCGATCTCGATGATTCTGCATACTTCTGACAGAAGACTCACCAAGATTATCGCAGAAAATGCATATTTCAGCTGGAAACCCCACGAAAACCAAGTTATCGGCGGCTCTACATATCAAACGCCCTGTGGAGTGGTCAATACACCAGATAACGTGTTTCTCGCATTAAATAGCTCGATACGAGCGATCTAGAAGATTCTGTATACTTCTGACTGAAGTCTCACCAATATTATCGCAGAAAATGCATATCTCAGCTGGAAACACCACGAAAATCAAGATATCGCCGGTTCTGCATATCAAACGCACTGTGGAATGTTGAAAACACCAGAAAACTTGTTTTTCGCATTAAATATCTCGAAACGAGCGATCTAGATGATTCTGCATACTTCTGACTGAAATCTCACCATCATTATCGTTGAAAATGCATATTTCAGCTGGAAACCCCACGAAAACCAAGATGTCGCCGGTTCTGCATATCAAACGCACTGGGGAGTGGTCAATACACCAGATAACGTGGTTCTCGCATTAAGTAGCTCGAAAAGAGTGATCTAGATGATTCTGCATACTGCTGACAGAAGACCCACCAAGATTATCGCAGAAAATGCATATCTCAGCTGGAAACACCACGAAAACCACGATATCGTCGGTTCTGCATATCAGACGCACTGTGGAATGTTGAAAACACCAGAAAACGTGTTTCTCGCATTAAATAGCTTGAAAAGAGCGATCTAGATGATTCTGCATACCTCTGACTGAAGTCTCACCAAGATTATCGCAGAAAATCCATATCTCAGCTTGAAACATCACGAAAATTAAGATGTCGCCGGTTCTGCATATCAAACGCACTGTGGAGTCGTGAAAACAACCAGACAACGTGTTTCTCGCATTAAATAGCTCGAAAAGTGCGATCCCGATGATTCTGCATACTTCTGACAGAAATCTCACCAAGATTATCGTTGAAAATGCATATCTCAGCTGGAAACCCCACGAAAACCAAGATATCGCCGGTTCTGCATATCAAACGCCCTGTGGAGTGATGAAAACACCAGATAACATGTTTCTCGCATTAAATAGCTCGAAACGAGCAATCTAGAAGATTCTGCATACTTCTGACTAAAGTCTCACCAAGATTATCGTAGAAAATGCATATCTCAGCTGGAAACCCCACGAAAACCAAGATATCGCCGGTTCTGCATATCAAACGCCCCGTGGAGTGATGAAAACACCAGATAACATGTTTCTCGCATTAAATAGCTCGAAAAGAGCGATCTCGAAGATTCTGCATACTTCTGACAGAAGTCTCACCAAGATTATCGTAGAAAATGCATATCTCAGCTTGAAACCCGACGAAATCCAAGATGTCGCCGGTTCTGCATATCAAACGCACTGTGGAATGTTGAAAACACTAGAAAACTTGTTTTTTCGCATTAAATAGCTTGAAAAGAGCGATCTAGATGATTCTGCATACCTCTGACTGAAGTCTCACCAAGATTATCGCAGAAAATCCATATCTCAGCTTGAAACATCACGAAAATTAAGATGTCGCCGGTTCTGCATATCAAACGCACTGTGGAGTCGTGAAAACAACCAGACAACGTGTTTCTCGCATTAAATAGCTCGAAAAGTGCGATCCCGATGATTCTGCATACTTCTGACAGAAATCTCACCAAGATTATCGTTGAAAATGCATATCTCAGCTGGAAACCCCACGAAAACCAAGATATCGCTGGTTCTGCATATCAAACGCCCTGTGGAGTGATGAAAACACCAGATAACATGTTTCTCGCATTAAATTGCTCGAAAAGAGCGATCTCGAAGATTCTGCATACTTCTGACAGAAGTCTCACCAAGATTATCGTAGAAAATGCATATCTCAGCTTGAAACCCGACGAAATCCAAGATGTCGCCGGTTCTGCATATCAAACGCACTGTGGAGTGGTGAAAACACCAGATAACGTGTTTCTCGCATTATGTAGCTCGAAAAGAGCGTTCTCGAAGATTCTGCATACTTCTGACAGTAGTCTCACCAAGATTATCGACGAAAATGCATATCTCAGGTTGAAATCTCACGAAATTCAAGATGTCGCCTGGTCTGGATATCAAACGCACTGTGGTGTCGTGAAAACACCAGATAACGTGTTTCTCGCATTAAATAGCTCGAAAAGAGCGATCTCGAAGATTCTGCATACTTCTGACGGAAGTCTCACCAAGATTATCGTAGAAAATGCATATCTCAGGTTGAAATCTCACGAAAATCAAGATGTCGCCGGTTCTGCATATCAAACGCACTGCGGAGTGGTGAAAACAACAGATAACGTGTTTCTCGCATTAAATAGCTCGAAAAGAGGGGTCCCGATGATTCTGCATACTACTGACAGAAGACTCACCAAGATTATCGACGAAAATGCATATCTCAGGTTGAAATCTCACGAAAATCTAGATGTCGCCGGTTCTGGATATCAAACGCACTGTGGTGTCGTGAAAACACTAGAAAACTTGTTTTTTCGCAGTAAATAGCTTGAAAAGAGCGATCTAGATGATTCTGCATACTTCTGACTGAAGTCTCACCAAGATTATCGCAGAAAATCCATATCTCATCTTGAAACATCACGAAAATCAAGATGTCGCCGGTTCTGCAAATCAAACGCACTGTGGAGTGGTGAAAACAACCAGATAACGTGTTTCTCGCATTAAATAGCTCGAGAAGTGCGATCCCGATGATTATGCATACTTCTGACAGAAGTCTCACCAAGATTATCGCAGAAAATGCATATCTCAGCTTGAAACCTCACGAAAATCAAGATGTCGCCGGTTCTGCAAATCAAACGCACTGTGGAGTGGTGAAAACAACCAGATAACGTGTTTCTCGCATTAAATAGCTCGAGAAGCGCGATCCCGATGATTACGCATACTTCTGACAGAAGTCTCACCAAGATAATCGCAGAAAATGCATATCTCAGCTTGAAACCTCACGAAAACCAAGTTATCTCCGGTTCTGCATATCTGACGCACTGTGGAGTGGTGAAAACACCAGAAAACGTGTTTCTTGCATTAACTAGCTCGCAAAGAGCGTTCACGATGATTCTGCATACTTCTCATAGATGAAACACCAAGATTATCGCAGAAAATGCATATCTCAGCTTGATACCCGACGAAAGTCAAGATGTCGTCGGTTCTGCATATCAAACGCACTGTGGAGTGGTGAAATCACCACATAAGGTGTTTCTCGCATTAAATAGCTCGAAAAGAGCGATCTAGAAGATTCTGTATACTTCTGACTGAAATCTCACCAAGATTATCGTTGAAAATGCATATTTCAGCTGGAAACCCCACGAAAACCAAGATGTCGCCGGTTCTGCATATCAAACGCACTGGGGAGTGGTCAATACACCAGATAACGTGGTTCTCGCATTAAGTAGCTCGAACAGAGTGATCTAGATGATTCTGCATACTGCTGACAGAAGACCCACCAAGATTATCGCAGAAAATGCATATCTCAGCTGGAAACACCACGAAAACCACGATATCGTCGGTTCTGCATATCAGACGCACTGTGGAATGTTGAAAACGCCAGAAAACGTGTTTCTCGCATTAACTAACTCGAAAAGAGCGTTCTCGATCATTCTGCATACTTCTCATAGATGAAACACCAAGATCATCGCAGAAAATGCATATTTCAGCTGGAAACCCCGCGAAGACAAAGTTATCGGCGGCTCTACATATCATACGCACTGTGGAGTGGTCAAAACAACAGAAAACTTGTTTTTTCGCATTAAATAGCTCGAAACGAGCGATCTAGATGATTCTGCATACTACTGACAGAAGACTCACCAAGATTATCGCAGAAAATGCATATCTCAGCTGGAAACACCACGAAAATCAAGATATCGCCGGTTCTGCATATCAAACGCACTGTGGAGCGGTGAAAACACCAGAAAACTTGTTTTTTCGCATTAAATAGCTCGAAACGAGCGATCTAGATGATTCTGCATACTTCTTACTGAAGTCTCACCAAGATTATCGCAGAAAATCCATATCTCAGCTTGAAACATCACGAAAATTAAGATGTCGCCGGTTCTGCATATAAAACGCACTGTGGAGTCGTGAAAACAACCAGACAACGTGTTTCTCGCATTAAATAGCTCGAAAAGAGCGATCCCGATGATTCTAAATACTTCTGACAGAAGTCTCACCAAGATTATCGCAGAAAATGCATATCTCAGCTTGAAACCTCACGAAAATCAAGATGTCGCCGGTTCTGCAAATCAAACGCACTGTGGAGTGGTGAAAACAACCAGATAACGTGTTTCTCGCATTAAATAGCTCGAGAAGTGCGATCCCGATGATTATGCATACTTCTGACAGAAGTCTCACCAAGATAATCGCAGAAAATGCATTTCTCAGCTTCAAACCTCACGAAAACCAAGTTATCTCCGGTTCTGCATATCAGACGCACTGTGGAGTGGTGAAAACACCAGAAAACGTGTTTCTCGCATTAACTAGCTCGCAAAGAGCGTTCACGATGATTCTGCATACTTCTCATAGATGAAACACCAAGATTATCGCAGAAAATGCATATCTCAGCTTGATACCCGACGAAAGTCAAGATGCCGTCGGTTCTGCATATCAAACGCACTGTGGAGTGGTGAAATCTCCACATAAGGTGTTTCTCGCATTAAATAGTTCGAAAAGAGCGATCTAGAAGATTCTGTATACTTCTGACTGAAATCTCACCAAGATTATCGTTGAAAATGCATATTTCAGCTGGAAACCCCACGAAAACCAAGATGTCGCCGGTTCTGCATATCAAACGCACTGGGGAGTGGTCAATGCACCAGATAACGTGGTTCTCGCATTAAGTAGCTCGAAAAGAGTGATCTAGATGATTCTGCATACTGCTGACAGAAGACACACCAAGATTATCGCAGAAAATGCATATCTCAGCTGGAAACACCACGAAAACCACGATATCGTCGGTTCTGCATATCAGACGCACTGTGGAATGTTGAAAACACGAGAAAACGTGTTTCTCGCATTAACTAACTCGAAAAGGGCGTTCTCGATCATTCTGCATACTACTCATAGATGAAACACCAAGATCATCGCAGAAAATGCATATTTCAGCTGGAAACCCCGCGAAGACCAAGTTATCGGCGGCTCTACATATCATACGCACTGTGGAGTGGTCAAATCAACAGAAAACTTGTTTTTTCGCATTAAATAGCTCGAAACGAGCGATCTAGATGATTCTGCATACTTCTGACTAAAGTCTCACCAAGATTATCGCAGAAAATCCATATCTCAGCTGGAAAACATCACGAAAATAAAAATGTCGCCGGTTCTGCATATCAAACGCACTGTGGAGTCGTGAAAACAACCAGACAACGTGTTTCTCGCATTAAATAGCTCGAAAAGAGCGATCCCGATGATTCTGCATACTTCTGACAGAAGTCTCACCAAGATAATCGTTGAAAATGCATATCTCAGCTTGATACCCGACGAAAGCCTAGATGTCGCTGGTTCTGCATATCAAACGCACTGTGGAGTGGTGAAAACACCTGATAACGTGTTTCTCGCATTATGTAGCTCGAAAACAGCGTTCTCGAAGATTCTGCATACTTCTGACAGAAGTCTCACCATGATTATCGCAGAAAAAGCATATCTCAGCTTGAAAACCCACGAAAAGCAAGATTCCGCCGGTTCTGCATGTCAAACGTACTGTGGAGTGGTGAATACACCAGAAAACGAGTTTCTCGCATTAAATAGCTCGAAAAGAGCGATCTCGATGATTCTGCATACTTCTGACAGAAGTCTCACCAAGATTATCGTAGAAAATGCATATCTCAGTATGAACCCCGACGAAATCCAAGATGTCGCCGGTTCTGCATATCAAACGCACTGTGGAGTGGTGAATACACCAGAAAACGTGTTTCTCGCATTAAATAGCTCGAAATAAGCGATCTAGATGATTCTGCATACTTCTGACAGAAGACTCACCAAGATTATCGCAGAAAATGCATATCTCAGCTTGAAACCAGACGAAATCCAAGATGTCGCCGGTTCTGCATATCAAACGCACTGTGGAATGTTGAAAACACTAGAAAACTTGTTTTTTCGCATTAAATAGCTTGAAAAGAGCGATCTAGATGATTCTGCATACCTCTGACTGAAGTCTCACCAAGATTATCGCAGAAAATCCATATCTCAGCTTGAAACATCACGAAAATTAAGATGTCGCCGGTTCTGCATATCAAACGCACTGTGGAGTCGTGAAAACAACCAGACAACGTGTTTCTCGCATTAAATAGCTCGAAAAGAGCGATCCCGATGATTCTGCATACTTCTGACAGAAGTCTCACCAAGATTATCGTTGAAAATGCATATCTCAGCTTGATACCCGACGAAAGCCAAGATGTCGCTGGATCTGCATATCAAACGCACTGTGGAGTGGTGAAAACACGAGATAACGTGTTTCTCGCATTATGTAGCTCGAAAAGAGCGTTCTCGAAGATTCTGCATACTTCTGACAGAAGTCTCACCAAGATTATCGACGAAAATGCATATCTCAGGTTGAAATCTCACGAAATTCAAGATGTCGCCTGTTCTGGATATCAAACGCACTGTGGTGTCGTGAAAACACCAGATAACGTGTTTCTCGCATTAAATAGCTCGAAAAGAGCGATCTCGAAGATTCTGCATACTTCTGACGGAAGTCTCACCAAGATTATCGTAGAAAATGCATATCTCAGGTTGAAATCTCACGAAAATCAAGATGTCGCCGGTTCTGCATATCAAACGCACTGTGGAGTGGTCAAAACACCAGAAAACTTGTTTTTTCGCATTAAATAGCTCGAAACGAGCGATCTAGATGATTCTGCAAACTTCTGACAGAAGTCTCACCAAGATTATCGCAGAAAATGCATATTTCAGCTGGAAACCCCACGAAAACCAAGATATCGCTGGTTCTGCATATCCAACGAACTGTGGTGTGGTGAAAACCCCAGAAAACGTGTTTCTCGCATTAAATAGCTCGAAAAGAGCGATCTCGATGATTCTGCACACTTCGGACTGAAGTCTCACCAAGATTATCGCAGACAATGCATATCTCAGCTTGAAACCCCACGAAAACCAAGATATCGCCGGTTCTCCATGTCGTACGCACTGTGGAGTGCTGAAAACACCAGATATCGTGTTTCTCGCATTAAATAGCTCGAAAAGTGCGATCTCGATGATTCTGCATACTTCGGACAGAAGTCTCACCATGATTATCGTAAAAAATGCATATCTCAGCTTGAAACCCCACGAAAACCAAGATATCGCCGGTTCTCCATGTCGTACGCACTGTGGAGTGCTGAAAACACCAGATATCGTGTTTCTCGCATTAAATAGCTCGAAAAGTGCGATCTCGATGATTCTGCATACTTCGGACAGAAGTCTCACCATGATTATCGTAAAAAATGCATATCTCAGCTTGAAACCCCACGAAAACCAAGATATCGCCGTTTCTGCATATCAAACGCACTGTGGAGTGGTGAAAACACCAGATATCGTGTTTCTCGCATTAAATAGCTCGAAAAGAGCGATCTCGATGTTTCCGCATACTTCTGACTGAAGTCTTACCAATATTATCGCAGAAAATGCATATTTCAGCTGGAAACCCCACGAAAACCAAGTTATCGGCGGCTCTACATATCAAACGCACTGTGGTGTCGTGAAAACACTAGAAAACTTGTTTTTTCGCATTAAATAGCTTGAAAAGAGCGATCTAGATGATTCTGCATACCTCTGACTGAAGTCTCACCAAGATTATCGCAGAAAATCCATATCTCAGCTTGAAACATCACGAAAATTAAGATGTCGCCGGTTCTGCATGTCAAACGTACTGTGGAGTGGCGAATACATCAGAAAACGTGTTTCTCGCATTAAATAGCTCGAAAAGAGCGATCTCGATGATTCTGCACACTTCGGACAGAAGTCTCACCAAGATTATCGCAGACAATGCATATCTCAGCTTGAAACCCCACGAAAACCAAGATATCGCCGGTTCTCCATGTCGTACGCACTGTGGAGTGCTGAAAACACCAGATATCGTGTTTCTCGCATTAAATAGCTCGAAAAGTGCGATCTCGATGATTCTGCATACTTCGGACAGAAGTCTCACCATGATTATCGTAAAACATGCATATCTCAGCTTGAAACCCCACGAAAACCAAGATGTCGTCGGTTCTGCATATCAAACGCCCTGTGGAGTGATGAAAACACCAGATAACATGTTTCTCGCATTAAATAGCTCAATTAGAGCGATCTCGATGATTCTGCATACTTCTGACAGAAGTCTCACCATGATTATCGCAGAAAATGCATATCTCTCCTAGAAACCCCACGAAAACCAAGATATCTCCTGTTCTGCATATCCAACGAACTGTGGAGTGGTGAAAACACCAGAAAACGTGTTTCTCGCATTAAGCAGCTCGAAACGAGCGATCTAGATGATTCTGCATACTTCTGACTGATGTCTCACCTAGATAATCGCAGAAAATGCATATCTCAGCTTGAAACCCGACCGAAACCAAGATATCTTCGGTTCTGCATGTCAAACGTACTGTGGAGTGGTGAATACACCAGAAAACGTGTTTCTCGCATTAAGTAGCTCGAGAAGAGCGATCTCGATGATTCTGCTTACTTCGGACAGAAGTCTCACCAAGATTATCGCAGAAAATGCATATCTCAGCTGAAAACACCACGAATATCAAGATATCGCCGGTTCTGCATATCAAACGCTCTGTGCGGTGGTGAATACACCAGAAAACGTGTTTCTCGCATTAAATAGCTCGAAAAGAGCGATCTCGATGATTCTGCATACTTCGGACAGAAGTCTCACCAAGATTATCGCAGAAAATGCATATCTCAGCGTGAACCCCGACGAAATCCAAGATGTCGCCGGTTCTGCATATCAAACGCACTGTGGATTGGTGAAAACACCAGAAAACGTGTTTCTCGCATTAAATAGCTCGAAAAGAGCGATCTCGATGATTCTGCATACTTCTAACAGAAGTCTCACAAATGTTATCTCAGAAAATGCATATCTCTGCTTGAAAACCCACGCAAACCAAGATATCTCCTGTTCTACATATCCAAAGAACTGTGGAGTGGTGAAAAATCCTGAAAACGTGTTTCTCGCATTAAATAGCTCGAAAAGAGCGCTCCCGATGTTTCTGCATACTTCGGACAAATGTCTCACCAAGCTTATCGCAGAAAATGCATATCTCAGCTTGAAACCCCACGAAAGCCAAGATATCGCTGGTTCTGCATATCGAACGCACTGTGGAGTGGCGAATACACCAGAAAACGTGTTTCTCGCATTAAATAGCTCGAATAGAGCGATCTCGATAATTCTGCATACTTCGGACAGAAGTCTCACCAAGATTATCCTAAAAAATTCATTTCTCAGCTTGAAACCCCACGAAAACCAAGATATCGCTGGTACTGCATATCAAACGCACTGTGGAGTGGTGAAAACACCAGATAACGAGTTTCTCGCATTAAATAGCTCGAAAAGAGCGATGTCGATGATTCTGCATACTTCGGACAGAAGTCTCACCAAGCTTATCGCAGAAAATCCATATCTCAGCTTGAAACCCCTCCAAACCCAAGATATCACCTGTTCTGCATATCCAACGAACCGTGGTGTGGTGAAAGCCCCAGAAAACGTGTTTCTCGCATTAAATAGCTTGAAAAGTGCGATCTCGATGATTCTGCACACTTCGGACAGAAGTCTCACCAAGATTATCGCAGATAATGCATGTCTCAGCTTGAAACCCTACGAAAACCAAGATATCTCCGGTTCTGCATATCATGCGCACTGTGGAGTGGTGAAAGCACCAGATAACGTGTTTCTCGCATTAAATAGCTCGAAACGAGCGATCTCGATGATTCTGCATAATTCTAACTGAAGTCTCACCAATATTATCGCAGAAAATGCATATCTCAGCTTGAAACCCGACCGAAATCAAGGTATCTCCGTTTCTGCATGTCAAACGTACTGTGGAGTGGTGAATACACCAGAAAACGTGTTTCTCGCATTAAGTAGCTCGAAAAGAGCGATCTAGATGATTCTGCATACTTCGGACAGAAGTCTCACCAAGCTTATCGCAGAAAATCCATATCTCAGCTTGAAACCCCTCCAAACCCAAGATATCACCTGTTCTGCATATCCAACGAACTGTGGTGTTTTGAAAGCCCCAGAACACGTGTTTCTCGCATTAAATAGCTTGAAAAGTGCGATCTCGATGATTCTGCACACTTCGGACAGAAGTCTCACCAAGATTATCGCAGATAATGCATATCTCAGCTTGAAACCTCACGAAAATCAAGATGTCGCCGGTTCTGCACATCAAACGCACTGTGGAGTGGTGAAAGCAACCAGATAACGTGTTTCTCGCATTAAATAGCTCGAAGCGAGCGAACTAGATCATTCTGCATACTTCTGACTGAAGTCTCACCAATATTATCGCAGAAAATGCATATCTCAGCTTGAAACCCGTCGAAAAAAAAGATGTCGCCGGTTCTGCATATCCAACGAACTGTGGTGTTTTGAAAGCCCCAGAACACGTGTTTCGCGCATTAAATAGCTCGAAAAGAGCGCTCCCGATGTTTCTGCATACTTCGGACAAATGTCTCACCAATATTATCGCAGAAAATGCATATCTCAGCTTGAAACCTCACGAAAATCAAGATGTCGCCGGTTCTGCATATCAAACGCACTGTGGAGTGGTGAAAGCAACCAGATAACGTGTTTCTCACATTAAATAGCTCGAAACGAGCGAACTAGATGATTCTGCATACTTCTGACTGAAGTCTCACCAAGTTTATCGCAGAAAATCCATACCTCAGCTTGAAACCCCTCGAAACCCAAGACATCACCTGTTCTGCATATCCAACGAACTGTGGTGTTTGGAAAGCCCCAGAACACGTGTTTCTCGCATTAAATAGCTTGAAAAGTGCGATCTCGATGATTCTGCACACTTCGGACAGAAGTCTCACCAAGATTATCGCAGATAATGCATATCTCAGCTTGAAACCCCACGAAAACCAAGATATCGCCGGTTCTGCATATCAAACGCACTGCGGAGTGGTGAAAACAACAGATAACGTGTTTCTTGCATTAAATAGCTCGAAAAGAGGGGTCCCGATGATTCTGCATACTACTGACAGAAGACTCACCTAGATTATCGACGAAAATGCATATCTCAGGTTGAAATCTCACTAAAATCTAGATGTCGCCGGTTCTGCATATCAAACGCACTGTGGAGTGGTCAATACACCAGATAACGTGTTTCTTGCATTAAATAGCTCGAAAAGAGCGATCTCGATGTTTCCGCATACTTCTGACTGAAGTCTTACCAATATTATCGCAGAAAAAGCATATCTCAGCTTGAAAACCCACGAAAAGCAAGATGTCGCCGGTTCTGCATATCAGACGCACTGTGGAGTGGTGAAAACACCAGAAAACGTGTTTCTCGCATTAACTAGCTCGAAAAGAGCGTTCACGATGATTCTGCATACTTCTCATAGATGAAACACCAAGATTATCGCAGAAAATGCATATCTCAGCTTGATACCCGACGAAAGTCAAGATGTCGTCGGTTCTGCATATCAAACGCACTGTGGAGTGGTGATATCACCACATAAGGTGTTTCTCGCATTAAATAGCTCGAAAAGAGCGATCCCGATGATTCTGCATGCTTCTGACAGAAGTCTCACCAAGATTATCGCAGAAAATGCATATCTCAGCTGGAAACCCCACGAAAACCAAGATGTCGCCGGTTCTGCATATCAAACGCCCTGTGGAGTGATGAAAACACCAGATAACATGTTTCTCGCATTAAATAGCTCAAATAGAGCGATCTCGATGATTCTGCATACTTCTGACAGAAGACTCACCAAGATTATCGCAGAAAATGCATATTTCAGCTGGAAACCCCACGAAAACCAAGTTATCGGCGGCTCTACATATCAAACGCCCTGTGGAGTGGTCAATACACCAGATAACGTGTTTCTCGCATTAAATAGCTCGATACGAGCGATCTAGAAGATTCTGTATACTTCTGACTGAAGTCTCACCAATATTATCGCAGAAAATGCATATCTCAGCTGGAAACACCACGAAAATCAAGATATCGCCGGTTCTGCATATCAAACGCACTGTGGAATGTTGAAAACACCAGAAAACTTGTTTTTCGCATTAAATATCTCGAAACGAGCGATCTAGATAATTCTGCATACTTCTGACTGAAATCTCACCATCATTATCGTTGAAAATGCATATTTCACCTGGAAACCCCACGAAAACCAAGATGTCGCCGGTTCTGCATATCAAACGCACTGGGGAGTGGTCAATACACCAGATAACGTGGTTCTCGCATTAAGTAGCTCGAAAAGAGTGATCTAGATGATTCTGCATACTGCTGACAGAAGACCCACCAAGATTATCGCAGAAAATGCATATCTCAGCTGGAAACACCACGAAAACCACGATATCGTCGGTTCTGCATATCAGACGCACTGTGGAATGTTGAAAACACCAGAAAACGTGTTTCTCGCATTAAATAGCTTGAAAAGAGCGATCTAGATGATTCTGCATACCTCTGACTGAAGTCTCACCAAGATTATCGCAGAAAATCCATATCTCAGCTTGAAACATCACGAAAATTAAGATGTCGCCGGTTCTGCATATCAAACGCACTGTGGAGTCGTGAAAACAACCAGACAACGTGTTTCTCGCATTAAATAGCTCGAAAAGTGCGATCCCGATGATTCTGCATACTTCTGACAGAAATCTCACCAAGATTATCGTTGAAAATGCATATCTCAGCTGGAAACCCCACGAAAACCAAGATATCGCCGGTTCTGCATATCAAACGCCCTGTGGAGTGATGAAAACACCAGATAACATGTTTCTCGCATTAAATAGCTCGAAACGAGCAATCTAGAAGATTCTGCATACTTCTGACTAAAGTCTCACCAAGATTATCGTAGAAAATGCATATCTCAGCTGGAAACCCCACGAAAACCAAGATATCGCCGGTTCTGCATATCAAACGCCCCGTGGAGTGATGAAAACACCAGATAACATGTTTCTCGCATTAAATAGCTCGAAAAGAGCGATCTCGAAGATTCTGCATACTTCTGACAGAAGTCTCACCAAGATTATCGTAGAAAATGCATATCTCAGCTTGAAACCCGACGAAATCCAAGATGTCGCCGGTTCTGCATATCAAACGCACTGTGGAATGTTGAAAACACTAGAAAACTTGTTTTTTCGCATTAAATAGCTTGAAAAGAGCGATCTAGATGATTCTGCATACCTCTGACTGAAGTCTCACCAAGATTATCGCAGAAAATCCATATCTCAGCTTGAAACATCACGAAAATTAAGATGTCGCCGGTTCTGCATATCAAACGCACTGTGGAGTCGTGAAAACAACCAGACAACGTGTTTCTCGCATTAAATAGCTCGAAAAGTGCGATCCCGATGATTCTGCATACTTCTGACAGAAATCTCACCAAGATTATCGTTGAAAATGCATATCTCAGCTGGAAACCCCACGAAAACCAAGATATCGCTGGTTCTGCATATCAAACGCCCTGTGGAGTGATGAAAACACCAGATAACATGTTTCTCGCATTAAATTGCTCGAAAAGAGCGATCTCGAAGATTCTGCATACTTCTGACAGAAGTCTCACCAAGATTATCGTAGAAAATGCATATCTCAGCTTGAAACCCGACGAAATCCAAGATGTCGCCGGTTCTGCATATCAAACGCACTGTGGAGTGGTGAAAACACCAGATAACGTGTTTCTCGCATTATGTAGCTCGAAAAGAGCGTTCTCGAAGATTCTGCATACTTCTGACGGAAGTCTCACCAAGATTATCGTAGAAAATGCATATCTCAGGTTGAAATCTCACGAAAATCAAGATGTCGCCGGTTCTGCATATCAAACGCACTGCGGAGTGGTGAAAACAACAGATAACGTGTTTCTCGCATTAAATAGCTCGAAAAGAGGGGTCCCGATGATTCTGCATACTACTGACAGAAGACTCACCAAGATTATCGACGAAAATGCATATCTCAGGTTGAAATCTCACGAAAATCTAGATGTCGCCGGTTCTGGATATCAAACGCACTGTGGTGTCGTGAAAACACTAGAAAACTTGTTTTTTCGCAGTAAATAGCTTGAAAAGAGCGATCTAGATGATTCTGCATACTTCTGACTTAAGTCTCACCAAGATTATCGCAGAAAATCCATATCTCATCTTGAAACATCACGAAAATCAAGATGTCGCCGGTTCTGCAAATCAAACGCACTGTGGAGTGGTGAAAACAACCAGATAACGTGTTTCTCGCATTAAATAGCTCGAGAAGTGCGATCCCGATGATTATGCATACTTCTGACAGAAGTCTCACCAAGATTATCGCAGAAAATGCATATCTCAGCTTGAAACCTCACGAAAATCAAGATGTCGCCGGTTCTGCAAATCAAACGCACTGTGGAGTGGTGAAAACAACCAGATATCGTGTTTCTCGCATTAAATAGCTCGAAAAGAGCGATCTCGATGTTTCCGCATACTTCTGACTGAAGTCTTACCAATATTATCGCAGAAAATGCATATTTCAGCTGGAAACCCCACGAAAACCAAGTTATCGGCGGCTCTACATATCAAACGCACTGTGGTGTCGTGAAAACACTAGAAAACTTGTTTTTTCGCATTAAATAGCTTGAAAAGAGCGATCTAGATGATTCAGCATACCTCTGACTGAAGTCTCACCAAGATTATCGCAGAAAATCCATATCTCAGCTTGAAACATCACGAAAATTAAGATGTCGCCGGTTCTGCATGTCAAACGTACTGTGGAGTGGCGAATACATCAGAAAACGTGTTTCTCGCATTAAATAGCTCGAAAAGAGCGATCTCGATGATTCTGCACACTTCGGACAGAAGTCTCACCAAGATTATCGCAGACAATGCATATCTCAGCTTGAAACCCCACGAAAACCAAGATATCGCCGGTTCTCCATGTCGTACGCACTGTGGAGTGCTGAAAACACCAGATATCGTGTTTCTCGCATTAAATAGCTCGAAAAGTGCGATCTCGATGATTCTGCATACTTCGGACAGAAGTCTCACCATGATTATCGTAAAACATGCATATCTCAGCTTGAAACCCCACGAAAACCAAGATGTCGTCGGTTCTGCATATCAAACGCCCTGTGGAGTGATGAAAACACCAGATAACATGTTTCTCGCATTAAATAGCTCAATTAGAGCGATCTCGATGATTCTGCATACTTCTGACAGAAGTCTCACCATGATTATCGCAGAAAATGCATATCTCTCCTAGAAACCCCACGAAAACCAAGATATCTCCTGTTCTGCATATCCAACGAACTGTGGAGTGGTGAAAACACCAGAAAACGTGTTTCTCGCATTAAGCAGCTCGAAACGAGCGATCTAGATGATTCTGCATACTTCTGACTGATGTCTCACCTAGATAATCGCAGAAAATGCATATCTCAGCTTGAAACCCGACCGAAACCAAGATATCTTCGGTTCTGCATGTCAAACGTACTGTGGAGTGGTGAATACACCAGAAAACGTGTTTCTCGCATTAAGTAGCTCGAGAAGAGCGATCTCGATGATTCTGCTTACTTCGGACAGAAGTCTCACCAAGATTATCGCAGAAAATGCATATCTCAGCTGAAAACACCACGAATATCAAGATATCGCCGGTTCTGCATATCAAACGCTCTGTGCGGTGGTGAATACACCAGAAAACGTGTTTCTCGCATTAAATAGCTCGAAAAGAGCGATCTCGATGATTCTGCATACTTCGGACAGAAGTCTCACCAAGATTATCGCAGAAAATGCATATCTCAGCGTGAACCCCGACGAAATCCAAGATGTCGCCGGTTCTGCATATCAAACGCACTGTGGATTGGTGAAAACACCAGAAAACGTGTTTCTCGCATTAAATAGCTCGAAAAGAGCGATCTCGATGATTCTGCATACTTCTAACAGAAGTCTCACAAATGTTATCTCAGAAAATGCATATCTCTGCTTGAAAACCCACGCAAACCAAGATATCTCCTGTTCTACATATCCAAAGAACTGTGGAGTGGTGAAAAATCCTGAAAACGTGTTTCTCGCATTAAATAGCTCGAAAAGAGCGCTCCCGATGTTTCTGCATACTTCGGACAAATGTCTCACCAAGCTTATCGCAGAAAATGCATATCTCAGCTTGAAACCCCACGAAAGCCAAGATATCGCTGGTTCTGCATATCGAACGCACTGTGGAGTGGCGAATACACCAGAAAACGTGTTTCTCGCATTAAATAGCTCGAATAGAGCGATCTCGATAATTCTGCATACTTCGGACAGAAGTCTCACCAAGATTATCCTAAAAAATTCATTTCTCAGCTTGAAACCCCACGAAAACCAAGATATCGCTGGTACTGCATATCAAACGCACTGTGGAGTGGTGAAAACACCAGATAACGAGTTTCTCGCATTAAATAGCTCGAAAAGAGCGATGTCGATGATTCTGCATACTTCGGACAGAAGTCTCACCAAGCTTATCGCAGAAAATCCATATCTCAGCTTGAAACCCCTCCAAACCCAAGATATCACCTGTTCTGCATATCCAACGAACCGTGGTGTGGTGAAAGCCCCAGAAAACGTGTTTCTCGCATTAAATAGCTTGAAAAGTGCGATCTCGATGATTCTGCACACTTCGGACAGAAGTCTCACCAAGATTATCGCAGATAATGCATGTCTCAGCTTGAAACCCTACGAAAACCAAGATATCTCCGGTTCTGCATATCATGCGCACTGTGGAGTGGTGAAAGCACCAGATAACGTGTTTCTCGCATTAAATAGCTCGAAACGAGCGATCTCGATGATTCTGCATAATTCTAACTGAAGTCTCACCAATATTATCGCAGAAAATGCATATCTCAGCTTGAAACCCGACCGAAATCAAGGTATCTCCGTTTCTGCATGTCAAACGTACTGTGGAGTGGTGAATACACCAGAAAACGTGTTTCTCGCATTAAGTAGCTCGAAAAGAGCGATCTAGATGATTCTGCATACTTCGGACAGAAGTCTCACCAAGCTTATCGCAGAAAATCCATATCTCAGCTTGAAACCCCTCCAAACCCAAGATATCACCTGTTCTGCATATCCAACGAACTGTGGTGTTTTGAAAGCCCCAGAACACGTGTTTCTCGCATTAAATAGCTTGAAAAGTGCGATCTCGATGATTCTGCACACTTCGGACAGAAGTCTCACCAAGATTATCGCAGATAATGCATATCTCAGCTTGAAACCTCACGAAAATCAAGATGTCGCCGGTTCTGCACATCAAACGCACTGTGGAGTGGTGAAAGCAACCAGATAACGTGTTTCTCGCATTAAATAGCTCGAAGCGAGCGAACTAGATCATTCTGCATACTTCTGACTGAAGTCTCACCAATATTATCGCAGAAAATGCATATCTCAGCTTGAAACCCGTCGAAAAAAAAGATGTCGCCGGTTCTGCATATCCAACGAACTGTGGTGTTTTGAAAGCCCCAGAACACGTGTTTCGCGCATTAAATAGCTCGAAAAGAGCGCTCCCGATGTTTCTGCATACTTCGGACAAATGTCTCACCAATATTATCGCAGAAAATGCATATCTCAGCTTGAAACCTCACGAAAATCAAGATGTCGCCGGTTCTGCATATCAAACGCACTGTGGAGTGGTGAAAGCAACCAGATAACGTGTTTCTCACATTAAATAGCTCGAAACGAGCGAACTAGATGATTCTGCATACTTCTGACTGAAGTCTCACCAAGTTTATCGCAGAAAATCCATACCTCAGCTTGAAACCCCTCGAAACCCAAGACATCACCTGTTCTGCATATCCAACGAACTGTGGTGTTTGGAAAGCCCCAGAACACGTGTTTCTCGCATTAAATAGCTTGAAAAGTGCGATCTCGATGATTCTGCACACTTCGGACAGAAGTCTCACCAAGATTATCGCAGATAATGCATATCTCAGCTTGAAACCCCACGAAAACCAAGATATCGCCGGTTCTGCATATCAAACGCACTGCGGAGTGGTGAAAACAACAGATAACGTGTTTCTTGCATTAAATAGCTCGAAAAGAGGGGTCCCGATGATTCTGCATACTACTGACAGAAGACTCACCTAGATTATCGACGAAAATGCATATCTCAGGTTGAAATCTCACTAAAATCTAGATGTCGCCGGTTCTGCATATCAAACGCACTGTGGAGTGGTCAATACACCAGATAACGTGTTTCTTGCATTAAATAGCTCGAAAAGAGCGATCTCGATGTTTCCGCATACTTCTGACTGAAGTCTTACCAATATTATCGCAGAAAAAGCATATCTCAGCTTGAAAACCCACGAAAAGCAAGATGTCGCCGGTTCTGCATATCAGACGCACTGTGGAGTGGTGAAAACACCAGAAAACGTGTTTCTCGCATTAACTAGCTCGAAAAGAGCGTTCACGATGATTCTGCATACTTCTCATAGATGAAACACCAAGATTATCGCAGAAAATGCATATCTCAGCTTGATACCCGACGAAAGTCAAGATGTCGTCGGTTCTGCATATCAAACGCACTGTGGAGTGGTGATATCACCACATAAGGTGTTTCTCGCATTAAATAGCTCGAAAAGAGCGATCCCGATGATTCTGCATGCTTCTGACAGAAGTCTCACCAAGATTATCGCAGAAAATGCATATCTCAGCTGGAAACCCCACGAAAACCAAGATGTCGCCGGTTCTGCATATCAAACGCCCTGTGGAGTGATGAAAACACCAGATAACATGTTTCTCGCATTAAATAGCTCAAATAGAGCGATCTCGATGATTCTGCATACTTCTGACAGAAGACTCACCAAGATTATCGCAGAAAATGCATATTTCAGCTGGAAACCCCACGAAAACCAAGTTATCGGCGGCTCTACATATCAAACGCCCTGTGGAGTGGTCAATACACCAGATAACGTGTTTCTCGCATTAAATAGCTCGATACGAGCGATCTAGAAGATTCTGTATACTTCTGACTGAAGTCTCACCAATATTATCGCAGAAAATGCATATCTCAGCTGGAAACACCACGAAAATCAAGATATCGCCGGTTCTGCATATCAAACGCACTGTGGAATGTTGAAAACACCAGAAAACTTGTTTTTCGCATTAAATATCTCGAAACGAGCGATCTAGATGATTCTGCATACTTCTGACTGAAATCTCACCATCATTATCGTTGAAAATGCATATTTCACCTGGAAACCCCACGAAAACCAAGATGTCGCCGGTTCTGCATATCAAACGCACTGGGGAGTGGTCAATACACCAGATAACGTGGTTCTCGCATTAAGTAGCTCGAAAAGAGTGATCTAGATGATTCTGCATACTGCTGACAGAAGACCCACCAAGATTATCGCAGAAAATGCATATCTCAGCTGGAAACACCACGAAAACCACGATATCGTCGGTTCTGCATATCAGACGCACTGTGGAATGTTGAAAACACCAGAAAACGTGTTTCTCGCATTAAATAGCTTGAAAAGAGCGATCTAGATGATTCTGCATACCTCTGACTGAAGTCTCACCAAGATTATCGCAGAAAATCCATATCTCAGCTTGAAACATCACGAAAATTAAGATGTCGCCGGTTCTGCATATCAAACGCACTGTGGAGTCGTGAAAACAACCAGACAACGTGTTTCTCGCATTAAATAGCTCGAAAAGTGCGATCCCGATGATTCTGCATACTTCTGACAGAAATCTCACCAAGATTATCGTTGAAAATGCATATCTCAGCTGGAAACCCCACGAAAACCAAGATATCGCCGGTTCTGCATATCAAACGCCCTGTGGAGTGATGAAAACACCAGATAACATGTTTCTCGCATTAAATAGCTCGAAACGAGCAATCTAGAAGATTCTGCATACTTCTGACTAAAGTCTCACCAAGATTATCGTAGAAAATGCATATCTCAGCTGGAAACCCCACGAAAACCAAGATATCGCCGGTTCTGCATATCAAACGCCCCGTGGAGTGATGAAAACACCAGATAACATGTTTCTCGCATTAAATAGCTCGAAAAGAGCGATCTCGAAGATTCTGCATACTTCTGACAGAAGTCTCACCAAGATTATCGTAGAAAATGCATATCTCAGCTTGAAACCCGACGAAATCCAAGATGTCGCCGGTTCTGCATATCAAACGCACTGTGGAATGTTGAAAACACTAGAAAACTTGTTTTTTCGCATTAAATAGCTTGAAAAGAGCGATCTAGATGATTCTGCATACCTCTGACTGAAGTCTCACCAAGATTATCGCAGAAAATCCATATCTCAGCTTGAAACATCACGAAAATTAAGATGTCGCCGGTTCTGCATATCAAACGCACTGTGGAGTCGTGAAAACAACCAGACAACGTGTTTCTCGCATTAAATAGCTCGAAAAGTGCGATCCCGATGATTCTGCATACTTCTGACAGAAATCTCACCAAGATTATCGTTGAAAATGCATATCTCAGCTGGAAACCCCACGAAAACCAAGATATCGCTGGTTCTGCATATCAAACGCCCTGTGGAGTGATGAAAACACCAGATAACATGTTTCTCGCATTAAATTGCTCGAAAAGAGCGATCTCGAAGATTCTGCATACTTCTGACAGAAGTCTCACCAAGATTATCGTAGAAAATGCATATCTCAGCTTGAAACCCGACGAAATCCAAGATGTCGCCGGTTCTGCATATCAAACGCACTGTGGAGTGGTGAAAACACCAGATAACGTGTTTCTCGCATTATGTAGCTCGAAAAGAGCGTTCTCGAAGATTCTGCATACTTCTGACAGTAGTCTCACCAAGATTATCGACGAAAATGCATATCTCAGGTTGAAATCTCACGAAATTCAAGATGTCGCCTGGTCTGGATATCAAACGCACTGTGGTGTCGTGAAAACACCAGATAACGTGTTTCTCGCATTAAATAGCTCGAAAAGAGCGATCTCGAAGATTCTGCATACTTCTGACGGAAGTCTCACCAAGATTATCGTAGAAAATGCATATCTCAGGTTGAAATCTCACGAAAATCAAGATGTCGCCGGTTCTGCATATCAAACGCACTGCGGAGTGGTGAAAACAACAGATAACGTGTTTCTCGCATTAAATAGCTCGAAAAGAGGGGTCCCGATGATTCTGCATACTACTGACAGAAGACTCACCAAGATTATCGACGAAAATGCATATCTCAGGTTGAAATCTCACGAAAATCTAGATGTCGCCGGTTCTGGATATCAAACGCACTGTGGTGTCGTGAAAACACTAGAAAACTTGTTTTTTCGCAGTAAATAGCTTGAAAAGAGCGATCTAGATGATTCTGCATACTTCTGACTTAAGTCTCACCAAGATTATCGCAGAAAATCCATATCTCATCTTGAAACATCACGAAAATCAAGATGTCGCCGGTTCTGCAAATCAAACGCACTGTGGAGTGGTGAAAACAACCAGATAACGTGTTTCTCGCATTAAATAGCTCGAGAAGTGCGATCCCGATGATTATGCATACTTCTGACAGAAGTCTCACCAAGATTATCGCAGAAAATGCATATCTCAGCTTGAAACCTCACGAAAATCAAGATGTCGCCGGTTCTGCAAATCAAACGCACTGTGGAGTGGTGAAAACAACCAGATAACGTGTTTCTCGCATTAAATAGCTCGAGAAGCGCGATCCCGATGATTATGCATACTTCTGACAGAAGTCTCACCAAGATAATCGCAGAAAATGCATATCTCAGCTTGAAACCTCACGAAAACCAAGTTATCTCCGGTTCTGCATATCTGACGCACTGTGGAGTGGTGAAAACACCAGAAAACGTGTTTCTTGCATTAACTAGCTCGCAAAGAGCGTTCACGATGATTCTGCATACTTCTCATAGATGAAACACCAAGATTATCGCAGAAAATGCATATCTCAGCTTGATACCCGACGAAAGTCAAGATGTCGTCGGTTCTGCATATCAAACGCACTGTGGAGTGGTGAAATCACCACATAAGGTGTTTCTCGCATTAAATAGCTCGAAAAGAGCGATCTAGAAGATTCTGTATACTTCTGACTGAAATCTCACCAAGATTATCGTTGAAAATGCATATTTCAGCTGGAAACCCCACGAAAACCAAGATGTCGCCGGTTCTGCATATCAAACGCACTGGGGAGTGGTCAATACACCAGATAACGTGGTTCTCGCATTAAGTAGCTCGAAAAGAGTGATCTAGATGATTCTGCATACTGCTGACAGAAGACCCACCAAGATTATCGCAGAAAATGCATATCTCAGCTGGAAACACCACGAAAACCACGATATCGTCGGTTCTGCATATCAGACGCACTGTGGAATGTTGAAAACACCAGAAAACGTGTTTCTTGCATTAACTAGCTCGCAAAGAGCGTTCACGATGATTCTGCATACTTCTCATAGATGAAACACCAAGATTATCGCAGAAAATGCATATCTCAGCTTGATACCCGACGAAAGTCAAGATGTCGTCGGTTCTGCATATCAAACGCACTGTGGAGTGGTGAAATCACCACATAAGGTGTTTCTCGCATTAAATAGCTCGAAAAGAGCGATCTAGAAGATTCTGTATACTTCTGACTGAAATCTCACCAAGATTATCGTTGAAAATGCATATTTCAGCTGGAAACCCCACGAAAACCAAGATGTCGCCGGTTCTGCATATCAAACGCACTGGGGAGTGGTCAATACACCAGATAACGTGGTTCTCGCATTAAGTAGCTCGAACAGAGTGATCTAGATGATTCTGCATACTGCTGACAGAAGACCCACCAAGATTATCGCAGAAAATGCATATCTCAGCTGGAAACACCACGAAAACCACGATATCGTCGGTTCTGCATATCAGACGCACTGTGGAATGTTGAAAACACCAGAAAACGTGTTTCTCGCATTAACTAACTCGAAAAGAGCGTTCTCGATCATTCTGCATACTTCTCATAGATGAAACACCAAGATCATCGCAGAAAATGCATATTTCAGCTGGAAACCCCGCGAAGACAAAGTTATCGGCGGCTCTACATATCATACGCACTGTGGAGTGGTCAAAACAACAGAAAACTTGTTTTTTCGCATTAAATAGCTCGAAACGAGCGATCTAGATGATTCTGCATACTTCTGACAGAAGACTCACCAAGATTATCGCAGAAAATGCATATCTCAGCTGGAAACACCACGAAAATCAAGATATCGCCGGTTCTGCATATCAAACGCACTGTGGAGCGGTGAAAACACCAGAAAACTTGTTTTTTCGCATTAAATAGCTCGAAACGAGCGATCTAGATGATTCTGCATACTTCTTACTGAAGTCTCACCAAGATTATCGCAGAAAATCCATATCTCAGCTTGAAACATCACGAAAATTAAGATGTCGCCGGTTCTGCATATAAAACGCACTGTGGAGTCGTGAAAACAACCAGACAACGTGTTTCTCGCATTAAATAGCTCGAAAAGAGCGATCCCGATGATTCTAAATACTTCTGACAGAAGTCTCACCAAGATTATCGCAGAAAATGCATATCTCAGCTTGAAACCTCACGAAAATCAAGATGTCGCCGGTTCTGCAAATCAAACGCACTGTGGAGTGGTGAAAACAACCAGATAACGTGTTTCTCGCATTAAATAGCTCGAGAAGTGCGATCCCGATGATTATGCATACTTCTGACAGAAGTCTCACCAAGATAATCGCAGAAAATGCATTTCTCAGGTTGAAATCTCACGAAAATCAAGATGTCGCCGGTTCTGCATATCAAACGCACTGCGGAGTGGTGAAAACAACAGATAACGTGTTTCTCGCATTAAATAGCTCGAAAAGAGGGGTCCCGATGATTCTGCATACTACTGACAGAAGACTCACCTAGATTATCGACGAAAATGCATATCTCAGGTTGAAATCTCACTAAAATCTAGATGTCGCCGGTTCTGGATATCAAACGCACTGTGGTGTCGTGAAAACACTAGAAAACTTGTTTTTTCGCATTAAATAGCTTGAAAAGAGCGATCTAGATGATTCTGCATACCTCTGACTGAAGTCTCTCCAAGATTATCGCAGAAAATCCATATCTCAGCTTGAAACATCACGAAAATTAAGATGTCGCCGGTTCTGCATGTCAAACGTACTGTGGAGTGGCGAATACACCAGAAAACGTGTTTCTCGCATTAATTAGCTCGAAAGGAGCGATCTAGATGATTCTGCATACTTCTGACAGAAGACTCACCAAGATTATTGCAGAAAATGCATAACTCAGCTGGAAACACCACGAAAATCAAGATATCGCCGTTTCTGCATATCAAACGCACTGTGGAGTGGTGAAAACACCAGATATCGTGTTTCTCGCATTAAATAGCTCGAAAAGAGCGATCTCGATGTTTCCGCATACTTCTGACTGAAGTCTTACCAATATTATCGCAGAAAATGCATATTTCAGCTGGAAACCCCACCAAAACCAAGTTATCGGCGGCTCTACATATCAAACGCACTGTGGAGTGGTCAAAACACCAGAAAACTTGTTTTTTCGCATTAAATAGCTCGAAACGAGCGATCTAGATGATTCTGCAAACTTCTGACAGAAGTCTCACCAAGATTATCGCAGAAAATGCATATTTCAGCTGGAAACCCCACGAAAACCAAGATATCGCTGGTTCTGCATATCCAACGAACTGTGGTGTGGTGAAAACCCCAGAAAACGTGTTTCTCGCATTAAATAGCTCGAAAAGAGCGATCTCGATGATTCTGCACACTTCGGACTGAAGTCTCACCATGATTATCGCAGACAATGCATATCTCAGCTTGAAACCCCACGAAAACCAAGATATCGCCGGTTCTCCATGTCGTACGCACTGTGGAGTGCTGAAAACACCAGATATCGTGTTTCTCGCATTAAATAGCTCGAAAAGTGCGATCTCGATGATTCTGCATACTTCGGACAGAAGTCTCACCATGATTATCGTAAAAAATGCATATCTCAGCTTGAAACCCCACGAAAACCAAGATATCGCCGGTTCTCCATGTCGTACGCACTGTGGAGTGCTGAAAACACCAGATATCGTGTTTCTCGCATTAAATAGCTCGAAAAGTGCGATCTCGATGATTCTGCATACTTCGGACAGAAGTCTCACCATGATTATCGTAAAAAATGCATATCTCAGCTTGAAACCCCACGAAAACCAAGATATCGCCGTTTCTGCATATCAAACGCACTGTGGAGTGGTGAAAACACCAGATATCGTGTTTCTCGCATTAAATAGCTCGAAAAGAGCGATCTCGATGTTTCCGCATACTTCTGACTGAAGTCTTACCAATATTATCGCAGAAAATGCATATTTCAGCTGGAAACCCCACGAAAACCAAGTTATCGGCGGCTCTACATATCAAACGCACTGTGGTGTCGTGAAAACACTAGAAAACTTGTTTTTTCGCATTAAATAGCTTGAAAAGAGCGATCTAGATGATTCTGCATACCTCTGACTGAAGTCTCACCAAGATTATCGCAGAAAATCCATATCTCAGCTTGAAACATCACGAAAATTAAGATGTCGCCGGTTCTGCATGTCAAACGTACTGTGGAGTGGCGAATACACCAGAAAACGTGTTTCTCGCATTAAATAGCTCGAAAAGAGCGATCTCGATGATTCTGCACACTTCGGACAGAAGTCTCACCAAGATTATCGCAGACAATGCATATCTCAGCTTGAAACCCCACGAAAACCAAGATATCGCCGGTTCTCCATGTCGTACGCACTGTGGAGTGCTGAAAACACCAGATATCGTGTTTCTCGCATTAAATAGCTCGAAAAGTGGGATCTCGATGATTCTGCATACTTCGGACAGAAGTCTCACCATGATTATCGTAAAAAATGCATATCTCAGCTTGAAACCCCACGAAAACCAAGATGTCGTCGGTTCTGCATATCAAACGCCCTGTGGAGTGATGAAAACACCAGATAACATGTTTCTCGCATTAAATAGCTCAATTAGAGCGATCTCGATGATTCTGCATACTTCTGACAGAAGTCTCACCAAGATTATCGCAGAAAATGCATATTTCAGCTGGAAACCCCACGAAAACCAAGATATCGCTGGTTCTGCATATCCAACGAACTGTGGTGTGGTGAAAACCCCAGAAAACGTGTTTCTCGCATTAAATAGCTCGAAAAGAGCGATCTCGATGATTCTGCACACTTCGGACTGAAGTCTCACCAAGATTATCGCAGACAATGCATATCTCAGCTTGATACCCGACGAAAGTCAAGATGTCGTCGGTTCTGCATATCAAACGCACTGTGGAGTGGTGAAATCACCACATAAGGTGTTTCTCGCATTAAATAGCTCGAAAAGAGCGATCCCGATGATTCTGCATGCTTCTGACAGAAGTCTCACAAAGATTATCGCAGAAAATGCATATCTCAGCTGGAAACCCCACGAAAACCAAGATATCGACGGTTCTGCATATCAAACGCCCTGTGGAGTGATGAAAACACCAGATAACATGTTTCTCGCATTAAATAGCTCAATTAGAGCGATCTCGATGATTCTGCATACTTCTGACAGAAGACTCACCAAGATTATCGCAGAAAATGCATATTTCAGCTGGAAACCCCACGAAAACCAAGATATCGCTGGTTCTGCATATCCAACGAACTGTGGTGTGGTGAAAACCCCAGAAAACGTGTTTCTCGCATTAAATAGCTCGAAAAGAGCGATCTCGATGATTCTGCACACTTCGGACAGAAGTCTCACCAAGATTATCGCAGACAATGCATATCTCAGCTTGAAACCCCACGAAAACCAAGATATCGCCGGTTCTCCATGTCGTACGCACTGTGGAGTGCTGAAAACACCAGATATCGTGTTTCTCGCATTAAATAGCTCGAAAAGTGCGATCTCGATGATTCTGCATACTTCGGACAGAAGTCTCACCATGATTATCGTAAAAAATGCATATCTCAGCTTGAAACCCCACGAAAACCAAGATATCGCTGGTTCTGCACATCAAACGCACTGTGGACTGGTGAAAACACCAGATAACGTGTTTCTCGCATTAAATAGGTCGAAAAGAGCGATCTCGATGTTTCTGCATACTTCGGACAGAGGTCTCACCAAGATTATCTCAGAAAATGCATATCTCAGCTTGAAACCCCACGAAAACCCAGATATCGCCGGTTCTGCATATCGTACGCACTGTGGAGTGCTGAAAACACCAGATATCGTGTTTCTCGCATTAAATAGCTCGAAAAGTGCGATCTCGATGATTCTGCATACTTCGGACAGAAGTCTCACCATGATAATCGTAAAAAATGCATATCTCAGCTTGAAACCCCACGAAAACCAAGATATCGCCGGTTCTGCATATCGTACGCACTGTGGAGTGCTGAAAACACCAGATATCGTGTTTCTCGCATTAAATAGCTCGAAAAGTGCGATCTCGATGATTCTGCATACTTCGGACAGAAGTCTCACCATGATTATCGTAAAAAATGCATATCTCAGCTTGAACCCCCAAGAAAACCAAGATATCGCTAGTTCTGCATATCAAACGCACTGTGGACTGGTGAAAACACCAGATAACGTGTTTCTCGCATTAAATAGGTCGAAAAGAGCGATCTCGATGTTTCTGCATACTTCGGACAGAGGTCTCACCAAGATTATCTCAGAAAATGCATATCTCAGCTTGAAACCCCACGAAAACCCAGATATCGCCGGTTCTGCATATCAAACCAACTGTGGAGTGGTGAAAACACCAGACAACGTGTTTCTCGCATTAAATAGTTCGAAATGTGCGATCTCGATGATTCTGCATACTTCTAACAGAAGTCTCACCATGATTATCGCAGATAATGCATATCTCTGCTAGAAACCCCACGAAAACCAAGATATCTCCTGTTCTGCATATACAACGAACTGTGGAGTGGTGAAAACACCAGATAACGTGTTTCTAGCATTAACTAGCTCGAAATGAGCGATCTCGAAGATTCTGCATACTTCTGACAGAAGTCTCACCATGATTATCGTAAAAAATGCATATCTCAGCTTGATACCCTACGACAGCCAAGATGTCGCCGGTTCTGCATATCAAACGCACTGTGGAGTGGTGAAAACACCAGATAACGTGTTTCTCGCATTAACTAGCTCGAAATGAGCGATCTCGAAGATTCTGCATACTTCTGACAGAAGACTCACCAAGATTATCGCTGAAAATGCATATCTCAGCTGGAAAAACCACGAAAATTAAGATATCTCCTGTTCTGCATATCCTACGAACTGTGGAGTGGTGAAAACCCCAGAAAACGTGTTTCTCGCATTTAATAGCTCGAAAAGTGCGATCCCGATGATTCTGCATACTTCGGACAGAAGTCTCACCAAGATTATCGCAGACAATGCATATCTCAGCTTGAAACCCCACGAAAACCAAGATATCGCCGGTTCTGCATATCGTACGCACTGTGGAGTGCTGAAAACACCAGATATCGTGTTTCTCGCATTAAATAGTTCGAAAAGTGCGATCTCGATGATTCTGCATACTTCGGACAAAAGTCTCACCATGATTATCGTAAAAAATGCATATCTCAGCTTGAAACCCCACGAAAACCAAGATATCGCTGGTTCTGCATATCCAACGAACTGTGGTGTGGTGAAAACCCCAGAAAACGTGTTTCTCGCATTAAATAGCTCGAAAAGAGCGATCTCGATGATTCTGCACACTTCGGACAGAAGTCTCACCAAGATTATCGCAGACAATGCATATCTCAGCTTGAAACCCCACGAAAACCAAGATATCGCCGGTTCTGCATATCGTACGCACTGTGGAGTGCTGAAAACACCAGATATCGTGTTTCTCGCATTAAATAGCTCGAAAAGTGCGATCTCTATGATTCTGGATACTTCGGACAGAAGTCTCACCATGATTATCGTAAAAAATGCATATCTCAGCTTGAACCCCCAAGAAAACCAAGATATCGCTGGTTCTGCATATCAAACGCACTGTGGAGTGGTGAAGACACCAGATAACGTGTTTCTCGCATTAAATAGGTCGAAAAGAGCGATCTCGATGATTCTGCATACTTCGGACAGAAGTCTCACCAAGATTATCGCAGACAATGCATATCTCAGCTTGAAACCCCACGAAAACCAAGATATCGCCGGTTCTGCATATCGTACGCACTTTGGAGTGCTGAAAACACCAGATATCGTGTTTCTCGCATTAAATAGCTCGAAAAGTGCGATCTCGATGATTCTGCATACTTCGGACAAAAGTCTCACCATGATTATCGTAAAAAATGCATATCTCAGCTTGATACCCTACGACAGCCAAGATGTCGCCGGTTCTGCATATCAAACGCACTGTGGAGTGGTGAAAACACCAGATAACGTGTTTCTCGCATTAACTAGCTCGAAATGAGCGATCTCGAAGATTCTGCATACTTCTGACAGAAGACTCACCAAGATTATCGCTGAAAATGCATATCTCAGCTGGAAAAACCACGAAAATTAAGATATCTCCTGTTCTGCATATCCTACGAACTGTGGAGTGGTGAAAACCCCAGAAAACGTGTTTCTCGCATTTAATAGCTCGAAATGTGCGATCTCGATGATTCTGCATACTTCTAACAGAAGTCTCACCATGATTATCGCAGAAAATGAATATCTCTGCTAGAAAACCCACGAAAACCAAGATATCTCCTGTTCTGCATATCCAACGAACTGTGCAGTGGTGAAAACCCCAGAAAACGTGTTTCTCGCATTAAATAGCACGAAATGTACGATCTCGAAGATTCTGCATACTTCTAACAGAAGTCTCAACATGATTATCGCAGATAATGCATATCTCTGCTAGAAACCCCACGAAAACCAAGATATCTCCTGTTCTGCATATACAACGAACTGTGGAGTGGTGAAAACACCAGATAACGTGTTTCTCGCATTAACTAGCTCGAAATGAGCGATCTCTTTGATTCTGCATACTTCTGACAGAAGACTCCCCAAGATTATCGCTGAAAATGCATATCTTAGCAGGAAAAACCACGAAAATCAAGATATCGCCGGTTCTGCATATCAAACGCGCTGTGGAGTGGGGAAAACACCAGATAACGTGTTTCTCGCATTAACTAGCTCGAAATGAGCGATCTCGAAGATTCTGCTTACTTCTGACAGAAGACTCACCAAGATTATCGTAGAAAATGCATATCTCAGCTGGAAAAACCACGAAAATTAAGATATCTCCTGTTCTGCATATCCTACGAACTGTGGAGTGGTGAAAACCCCAGAAAACGTGTTTCTCGCATTTAATAGCTCGAAAAGAGCGATCCCGATGATTCTGCATACTTCGGACAGAAGTCTCACCAAGATTATCGCAGACAATGCATATCTCAGCTTGAAACCCCACGAAAACCAAGATATCGCCGGTTCTGCATATCGTACGCACTGTGGAGTGCTGGAAACACCAGATATCGTGTTTCTCGCATTAAATAGTTCGAAAAGTGCGATCTCGATGATTCTGCATACTTCGGACAAAAGTCTCACCATGATTATCGTAAAAAATGCATATCTCAGCTTGAAACCCCACGAAAACCAAGATATCGCTGGTTCTGCATATCCAACGAACTGTGGTGTGGTGAAAACCCCAGAAAACGTGTTTCTCGCATTAAATAGCTCGAAAAGAGCGATCTCGATGATTCTGCACACTGCGGACAGAAGTCTCACCAAGATTATCGCAGACAATGCATATCTCAGCTTGAAACCCCACGATAACCAAGATATCGCCGGTTCTGCATATCGTACGCACTGTGGAGTGCTGAAAACGCCAGATATCGTGTTTCTCGCATTAAATAGCTCGAAAAGTGCGATCTCGATGATTCTGCATACTTCGGACAGAAGTCTCACCATGATTATCGTAAAAAATGCATATCTCAGCTTGAACCCCCAAGAAAACCAAGCTATCGCTGGTTCTGCATATCAAACGCACTGTGGAGTGGTGAAAACACCAGATAACGTGTTTCTCGCATTAAATAGGTCGAATAGAGCGATCTCGATGATTCTGCATACTTCGGACAGAAGTCTCACCAAGATTATCGCAGACAATGCATATCTCAGCTTGAAACCCCACGAAAACCAAGATATCGCCGGTTCTGCATATCGTACGCACTGTGGAGTGCTGAAAACACCAGATATCGTGTTTCTCGCATTAAATAGCTCGAAAAGTGCGATCTCGATGATTCTGCATACTTCGGACAAAAGTCTCACCATGATTATCGTAAAAAATGCATATCTCAACTTGAAACCCCACGAAAACCAAGATATCGCTGGTTCTGCATATCCAACGAACTGTGGTGTGGTGAATACCCCAGAAAACGTGTTTCTCGCATTAAATAGCTCGAAAAGAGCGATCTCGATGATTCTGCACACTTCGGACAGAAGTCTCACCAAGATTATCGCAGACAATGCATATCTCAGCTTGAAACCCCACGAAAACCAAGATATCGCCGGTTCTGCATATCGTACGCACTGTGGAGTGCTGAAAACACCAGATATCGTGTTTCTCGCATTAAATAGCTCGAAAAGTGCGATCTCGATGATTCTGCATACTTCGGACAGAAGTCTCACCATGATTATCGTAAAAAATGCATATCTCAGCTTGAACCCCCAAGAAAACCAAGATATCGCTAGTTCTGCATATCAAACGCACTGTGGACTGGTGAAAACACCAGATAACGTGTTTCTCGCATTAAATAGGTCGAAAAGAGCGATCTCGATGTTTCTGCATACTTCGGACAGAGGTCTCACCAAGATTATCTCAGAAAATGCATATCTCAGCTTGAATCCCCACGAAAACCCAGATATCGCCGGTTCTGCATATCAAACCAACTGTGGAGTGGTGAAAACACCAGACAACGTGTTTCTCGCATTAAATTGTTCGAAATGTGCGATCTCGATGATTCTGCATACTTCTAACAGAAGTCTCACCATGATTATCGCAGATAATGCATATCTCTGCTAGAAACCCCACGAAAACCAAGATATCTCCTGTTCTGCATATACAACGAACTGTGGAGTGGTGAAAACACCAGATAACGTGTTTCTCGCATTAACTAGCTCGAAATGAGCGATCTCTTTGATTCTGCATACTTCTGACAGAAGACTCCCCAAGATTATCGCTGAAAATGCATATCTCAGCAGGAAAAACCACGAAAATCAAGATATCGCCGGTTCTGCATATCAAACGCGCTGTGGAGTGGTGAAAACACCAGATAACGTGTTTCTCGCATTAACTAGCTCGAAATGAGCGATCTCGAAGATTCTGCTTACTTCTGACAGAAGACTCACCAAGATTATCGTAGAAAATGCATATCTCAGCTTGATACCCTACGACAGCCAAGATGTCGCCGGTTCTGCATATCAAACGCACTGTGGAGTGGTGAAAACACCAGATAACGTGTTTCTCGCATTAACTAGCTCGAAATGAGCGATCTCGAAGATTCTGCATACTTCTGACAGAAGACTCACCAAGATTATCGCTGAAAATGCATATCTCAGCTGGAAAAACCACGAAAATTAAGATATCTCCTGTTCTGCATATCCTACGAACTGTGGAGTGGTGAAAACACCGGATAACGTGTTTCTCGCAATAAATAGCTCGAATAGAGCGATCCCGATGATTCTGCATACTTCTGACAGAAGTCTCACCAAGATTATCGTAGAAAATGCATATCTCAGCTTGATACCCAACGACAGCCAAGATGTCGCCGGTTCGGCATATCAAACGCACTGTGGAATGTTGAAAACACCAGAAAACATGTTTTTTCGCATTAAGTAGCTCGAAAAGAGCGATATAGATGATTCTGCATACTTCGGACAGAAGTCTCACCAAGATTATCGCAGACAATGCATATCTCAGCTGGAAACACCACGAAAATCAAGATATCGCCGTTTCTGCATATCAAACGCACTGTGGAATGTTGAAAACACCAGAAAACTTATTTTTTCGCATTAAATAGCTCGATAAGAGCGATTTCGAAGATTCTGTATACCTCTGACAGAGGTCTCACCAAGATTATCGCAGACAATGCATATCTCAGCTTGAAACCCCACGAAAACCAAGATATCGCCGGTTCTGCATATCGTACGCCCTGTGGAGTGCTGAAAACACCAGATATCGTGTTTCTCGCATTAAATAGCTCGAAAAGTGCGATCTCGATGATTCTGCATACTTCGGACAGAAGTCTCACCATGATTATCGTAAAAAATGCATATCTCAGCTTGAACCCCCAAGAAAACCAAGATATCGCTGGTTCTGCATATCAAACGCACTGTGGAGTGGTGAAAACACCAGATAACGTGTTTCTCGCATTAAATAGGTCGAAAAGAGCGATCTCGATGATTCTGCATACTTCGGACAGAAGTCTCACCAAGATTATCGCAGACAATGCATATATCAGCTTGAAACCCCACGAAAACCAAGATATCGCCGGTTCTGCATATCGTACGCACTGTGGAGTGCTGAAAACACCAGATATCGTGTTTCTCGCATTAAATAGCTCGAAAAGTGCGATCTCGATGATTCTGCATACTTCGGACAAAAGTCTCACCATGATTATCGTAAAAAATGCATATCTCAACTTGAAACCCCACGAAAACCAAGATATCGCTGGTTCTGCATATCCAACGAACTGTGGTGTGGTGAAAACCCCAGAAAACGTGTTTCTCGCATTAAATAGCTCGAAAAGAGCGATCTCGATGATTCTGCACACTTCGGACAAAAGTCTCACCAAGATTATCGCAGACAATGCATATCTCAGCTTGAAACCCCACGAAAACCAAGATATCGTCGGTTCTGCATATCGTACGCACTGTGGAGTGCTGAAAACACCAGATATCGTGTTTCTCGCATTAAATAGCTCGAAAAGTGCCATCTCGATGATTCTGCATACTTCGGACAGAAGTCTCACCATGATTATCGTAAAAAATGCATATCTCAGCTTGAAACCCCACGAAAACCAAGATATCGCCGGTTCTGCATATCGTACGCACTGTGGAGTGCTGAAAACACCAGATATAGTGTTTCTCGCATTAAATAGCTCGAAAAGTGCGATCTCGATGATTCTGCATACTTCGGACAGAAGTCTCACCATGATTATCGTAAAAAATGCATATCTCAGCTTGAACCCCCAAGAAAACCAAGATATCGCTAGTTCTGCATATCAAACGCACTGTGGACTGGTGAAAACACCAGATAACGTGTTTCTCGCATTAAATAGGTCGAAAAGAGCGATCTCGATGTTTCTGCATACTTCGGACAGAGGTCTCACCAAGATTATCTCAGAAAATGCATATCTCAGCTTGAAACCCCACGAAAACCCAGATATCGCCGGTTCTGCATATCAAACCAACTGTGGAGTGGTGAAAACACCAGACAACGTGTTTCTCGCATTAAATAGTTCGAAATGTGCGATCTCGATGATTCTGCATACTTCTAACAGAAGTCTCACCATGATTATCGCAGATAATGCATATCTCTGCTAGAAACCCCACGAAAACCAAGATATCTCCTGTTCTGCATATACAACGAACTGTGGAGTGGTGAAAACACCAGATAACGTGTTTCTCGCATTAACTAGCTCGAAATGAGCGATCTCTTTGATTCTGCATACTTCTGACAGAAGACTCCCCAAGATTATCGCTGAAAATGCATATCTCAGCAGGAAAAACCACGAAAATCAAGATATCGCCGGTTCTGCATATCAAACGCGCTGTGGAGTGGTGAAAACACTAGATAACGTGTTTCTCGCATTAACTAGCTCGAAATGAGCGATCTCGAAGATTCTGCTTACTTCTGACAGAAGACTCACCAAGATTATCGTAGAAAATGCATATCTCAGCTTGATACCCTACGACAGCCAATATGTCGCCGGTTCTGCATATCAAACGCACTGTGGAGTGGTGAAAACACCAGATAACGTGTTTCTCGCATTAACTAGCTCAAAATGAGCGATCTCGATGATTCTGCATACTTCTGACAGAAGACTCCCCATGATTATCGCTGAAAATGCATATCTCAGCAGGAAAAACCACGAAAATCAAGATATCGCCGGTTCTGCATATCAAACGCGCTGTGGAGTGGTGAAAACACCAGATAACGTGTTTCTCGCATTAACTAGCTCGAAAAGAGCGATCTCGATGATTCTGCACACTTCGGACAGAAGTCTCACCAAGATTATCGCAGACAATGCATATCTCAGCTTGAAACCCCACGAAAACCAAGATATCGCCGGTTCTGCATATCGTACGCACTGTGGAGTGCTGAAAACACCAGATATCGTGTTTCTCGCATTAAATAGCTCGAAAAGAGCGATCTCGATGATTCTGCACACTTCGGACAGAAGATTCACCAAGATTATCGCAGACAATGCATATCTCAGCTTGAAACCCCACGAAAACCAAGATATCGCCGGTTCTGCATATCATACGCACTGTGGATTGCTGAAAACACCAGATATCGTGTTTCTCGCATTAAATAGCTCGAAAAGTGCGATCTCGATGATTCTGCATCCTTCGGACAGAAGTCTCACCATGATTATCGTAAAAAATGCATATCTCAGCTTGAAAACCCACGAAAACCAACATATCGCTGGTTCTGCATATCAAACGCACTGTGGAGTGGTGAAAACACCAGATAACGTGTTTCCGCATTAAATAGGTCGAAAAGAGCGATCTCGATGTTTCTGCATACTTCGGACAGAGGTCTCACCAAGATTATCTCAGAAAATGCATATCTCTGCTAGAAAACCCACGAAAACCAAGATATCTCCTGTTCTGCATATCCAACGAACTGTGCAGTGGTGAAAACCCCAGAAAACGTGTTTCTCGCATTAACTAGCTCAAAATGAGCGATCTCGATGATTCTGCATACTTCTGACAGAAGACTCCCCATGATTATCGCTGAAAATGCATATCTCAGCAGGAAAAACCACGAAAATCAAGATATCGCCGGTCCTGCATATCACACGCACGGTGTAGTGGTGAAAACACCAGATAACGTGTTTCTCGCATTAAATAGCTCGAAAAGAGCGATCTCGAAGATTCAGCATACTTCGGACAGAAGTCTCACCAAGATTATCCTAGAAAATGCATATCACAGCTTGAAACCCCACGAAAACCAAGATATCGATGGTACTGCATATCAAACGCTCTGTGGAGTGGTGGAAACACCAGATAACGTGTTTCTCGCATTAAATAGCTCGAAAAGAGCGATCTCGATGATTCTGCATACTTCGGACAGAAGTCTCACCAAGATTATCGAAAAAAATGCATATCACAGCTGGAAACCCCACGAAAACTGAGATATCGCTGGTTCTGCATATCAAACGCACTGTGGAGTGTTGAAAACACCAGATAAGGTTTTTCTCGCATTAACTAGCTCGAAAAGTGCGATCTCGATGATTCAGCATACTTCGGACAGAAGCCTCCCCAAGTTAATCGCAGAAAATGCATATCTCAGCTTGAAACCCCTCGAAAACCAAGATATCACCTGTTCTGCATATCCAACGAACTGTGGTGTGGTGAAAACCCCAGAAAATATGTTTTTCGCATTAAATAGCTCGAAAAGAGCGATCTCGATGATTCTGCACACTTCGGACAGAAGTCTCACCAAGATTATCGCAGACAATGCATATCTCAGCTTGAAACCCCACGAAAACCAAGATATCGCCGGTTCTGCATATCGTACGCACTGTGGAGTGCTGAAAACACCAGATATCGTGTTTCTCGCATTAAATAGCTCGAAAAGTGCGATCTCGATGATTCTGCATACTTCGGACAAAAGTCTCACCATGATTATCGTAAAAAATGCATATCTCAGCTTGAAACCCCACGAAATCCAAGATATCGCTGGTTCTGCATATCCAACGAACTGTGGTGTGGTGAAAACCCCAGAAAACGTGTTTCTCGCATTAAATAGCTCGAAAAGAGCGATCTCGATGATTCTGCACACTTCGGACAGAAGTCTCACCAAGATTATCGCAGACAATGCATATCTCAGCTTGAAACCCCACGAAAACCAAGATATCGCCGGTTCTGCATATCGTACGCACTGTGGAGTGCTGAAAACACCAGATATCGTGTTTCTCGCATTAAATAGCTCGAAAAGAGCGATCTCGATGATTCTGCACACTTCGGACAGAAGTCTCACCAAGATTATCGCAGACAATGCATATCTCAGCTTGAAACCCCACGAAAACCAAGATATCGCCGGTTCTGCATATCGTACGCACTGTGGAGTGCTGAAAACACCAGATATCGTGTTTCTCGCATTAAATAGCTCGAAAAGTGCGATCTCGATGATTCTGCATACTTCGGACAGAAGTCTCACCAAGATTATCGCAGACAATGCATATCTCAGCTTGAAACCCCACGAAAACCAAGATATCGCCGGTTCTGCATATCGTACGCACTGTGGAGTGCTGAAAACACCAGATATCGTGTTTCTCGCATTAAATAGTTCGAAAAGTGCGATCTCTATGATTCTGCATACTTCGGACAAAAGTCTCACCATGATTATCGTAAAAAATGCATATCTCAGCTTGAAACCCCACGAAAACCAAGATATCGCTGGTTCTGCATATCCAACGAACGGTGGTGTGGTGAAAACCCCAGAAAACGTGTTTCTCGCATTAAATAGCTCGAAAAGAGCGATCTCGATGATTCTGCACACTTCGGACAGAAGTCTCACCAAGATTATCGCAGACAATGCATATCTCAGCTTGAAACCCCACGATAACCAAGATATCGCCGGTTCTGCATATCGTACGCACTGTGGAGTGCTGAAAACGCCAGATATCGTGTTTCTCGCATTAAATAGCTCGAAAAGTGCGATCTCGATGATTCTGCATACTTCGGACAGAAGTCTCACCATGATTATCGTAAAAAATGCATATCTCAGCTTGAACCCCCAAGAAAACCAAGCTATCGGTGGTTCTGCATATCAAACGCACTGTGGAGTGGTGAAAACACCAGATAACGTGTTTCTCGCATTAAATAGGTCGAATAGAGTGATCTCGATGATTCTGCATACTTCGGACAGAAGTCTCACCAAGATTATCGCAGACAATGCATATCTCAGCTTGAAACCCCACGAAAACCAAGATATCGCCGGTTCTGCATATCGTACGCACTGTGGAGTGCTGAAAACACCAGATATCGTGTTTCTCGCATTAAATAGCTCGAAAAGTGCGATCTCGATGATTCTGCATACTTCGGACAGAAGTCTCACCAAGATTATCGCAGACAATGCATATCTCAGCTTGAAACCCCACGAAAACCAAGATATCGCCGGTTCTGCATATCGTACGCACTGTGGAGTGCTGAAAACACCAGATATCGTGTTTCTCGCATTAAATAGTTCGAAAAGTGCGATCTCGATGATTCTGCATACTTCGGACAAAAGTCTCACCATGATTATCGTAAAAAATGCATATCTCAGCTTGAAACCCCACGAAAACCAAGATATCGCTGGTTCTGCATATCCAACGAACTGTGGTGTGGTGAAAACCCCAGAAAACGTGTTTCTCGCATTAAATAGCTCGAAAAGAGCGATCTCGATGATTCTGCACACTTCGGACAGAAGTCTCACCAAGATTATCGCAGACAATGCATATCTCAGCTTGAAACCCCACGATAACCAAGATATCGCCGGTTCTGCATATCGTACGCACTGTGGAGTGCTGAAAACGCCAGATATCGTGTTTCTCGCATTAAATAGCTCGAAAAGTGCGATCTCGATGATTCTGCATACTTCGGACAGAAGTCTCACCATGATTATCGTAAAAAATGCATATCTCAGCTTGAACCCCCAAGAAAACCAAGCTATCGCTGGTTCTGCATATCAAACGCACTGTGGAGTGGTGAAAACACCAGATAACGTGTTTCTCGCATTAAATAGGTCGAATAGAGCGATCTCGATGATTCTGCATACTTCGGACAGAAGTCTCACCAAGATTATCGCAGCCAATGCATATCTCAGCTTGAAACCCCACGAAAACCAAGATATCGCCGGTTCTGCATATCGTACGCACTGTGGAGTGCTGAAAACACCAGATATCGTGTTTCTCGCATTAAATAGCTCGAAAAGTGCGATCTCGATGATTCTGCATACTTCGGACAAAAGTCTCACCATGATTATCGTAAAAAATGCATATCTCAACTTGAAACCCCACGAAAAACAAGATATCGCTGGTTCTGCATATCCAACGAACTGTGGTGTGGTGAATACCCCAGAAAACGTGTTTCTCGCATTAAATAGCTCGAAAAGAGCGATCTCGATGATTCTGCACACTTCGGACAGAAGTCTCACCAAGATTATCGCAGACAATGCATATCTCAGCTTGAAACCCCACGAAAACCAAGATATCGCCGGTTCTGCATATCGTACGCACTGTGGAGTGCTGAAAACACCAGATATCGTGTTTCTCGCATTAAATAGCTCGAAAAGTGCGATCTCGATGATTCTGCATACTTCGGACAGAAGTCTCACCATGATTATCGTAAAAAATGCATATCTCAGCTTGAACCCCCAAGAAAACCAAGATATCGCTAGTTCTGCATATCAAACGCACTGTGGACTGGTGAAAACACCAGATAACGTGTTTCTCGCATTAAATAGGTCGAAAAGAGCGATCTCGATGTTTCTGCATACTTCGGACAGAGGTCTCACCAAGATTATCTCAGAAAATGCATATCTCAGCTTGAAACCCCACGAAAACCCAGATATCGCCGGTTCTGCATATCAAACCAACTGTGGAGTGGTGAAAACACCAGACAACGTGTTTCTCGCATTAAATTGTTCGAAATGTGCGATCTCGATGATTCTGCATACTTCTAACAGAAGTCTCACCATGATTATCGCAGATAATGCATATCTCTGCTAGAAACCCCACGAAAACCAAGATATCTCCTGTTCTGCATATACAACGAACTGTGGAGTGGTGAAAACACCAGATAACGTGTTTCTCGCATTAACTAGCTCGAAATGAGCGATCTCTTTGATTCTGCATACTTCTGACAGAAGACTCCCCAAGATTATCGCTGAAAATGCATATCTCAGCAGGAAAAACCACGAAAATCAAGATATCGCCGGTTCTGCATATCAAACGCGCTGTGGAGTGGTGAAAACACCAGATAACGTGTTTCTCGCATTAACTAGCTCGAAATGAGCGATCTCGAAGATTCTGCTTACTTCTGACAGAAGACTCACCAAGATTATCGTAGAAAATGCATATCTCAGCTTGATACCCTACGACAGCCAAGATGTCGCCGGTTCTGCATATCAAACGCACTGTGGAGTGGTGAAAACACCAGATAACGTGTTTCTCGCATTAACTAGCTCGAAATGAGCGATCTCGAAGATTCTGCATACTTCTGACAGAAGACTCACCAAGATTATCGCTGAAAATGCATATCTCAGCTGGAAAAACCACGAAAATTAAGATATCACCTGTTCTGCATATCCTACGAACTGTGGAGTGGTGAAAACACCGGATAACGTGTTTCTCGCAATAAATAGCTCGAATAGAGCGATCCCGATGATTCTGCATACTTCTGACAGAAGTCTCACCAAGATTATCGTAGAAAATGCATATCTCAGCTTGATACCCAACGACAGCCAAGATGTCGCCGGTTCGGCATATCAAACGCACTGTGGAATGTTGAAAACACCAGAAAACTTGTTTTTTCGCATTAAGTAGCTCGAAAAGAGCGATATAGATGATTCTGCATACTTCGGACAGAAGTCTCACCAAGATTATCGCAGACAATGCATATCTCAGCTGGAAACACCACGAAAATCAAGATATCGCCGTTTCTGCATATCAAACGCACTGTGGAATGTTGAAAACACCAGAAAACTTATTTTTTCGCATTAAATAGCTCGATAAGAGCGATTTCGAAGATTCTGTATACCTCTGACAGAGGTCTCACCAAGATTATCGCAGACAATGCATATCTCAGCTTGAAACCCCACGAAAACCAAGATATCGCCGGTTCTGCATATCGTACGCCCTGTGGAGTGCTGAAAACACCAGATATCGTGTTTCTCGCATTAAATAGCTCGAAAAGTGCGATCTCGATGATTCTGCATACTTCGGACAGAAGTCTCACCATGATTATCGTAAAAAATGCATATCTCAGCTTGAACCCCCAAGAAAACCAAGATATCGCTGGTTCTGCATATCAAACGCACTGTGGAGTGGTGAAAACACCAGATAACGTGTTTCTCGCATTAAATAGGTCGAAAAGAGCGATCTCGATGATTCTGCATACTTCGGACAGAAGTCTCACCAAGATTATCGCAGACAATGCATATATCAGCTTGAAACCCCACGAAAACCAAGATATCGCCGGTTCTGCATATCGTACGCACTGTGGAGTGCTGAAAACACCAGATATCGTGTTTCTCGCATTAAATAGCTCGAAAAGTGCGATCTCGATGATTCTGCATACTTCGGACAAAAGTCTCACCATGATTATCGTAAAAAATGCATATCTCAACTTGAAACCCCACGAAAACCAAGATATCGCTGGTTCTGCATATCCAACGAACTGTGGTGTGGTGAAAACCCCAGAAAACGTGTTTCTCGCATTAAATAGCTCGAAAAGAGCGATCTCGATGATTCTGCACACTTCGGACAGAAGTCTCACCAAGATTATCGCAGACAATGCATATCTCAGCTTGAAACCCCACGAAAACCAAGATATCGCCGGTTCTGCATATCGTACGCACTGTGGAGTGCTGAAAACACCAGATATCGTGTTTCTAGCATTAAATAGCTCGAAAAGTGCGATCTCGATGATTCTGCATACTTCGGACAGAAGTCTCACCATGATTATCGTAAAAAATGCATATCTCAGCTTGAAACCCCACGAAAACCAAGATATCGCCGGTTCTGCATATCGTACGCACTGTGGAGTGCTGAAAACACCAGATATAGTGTTTCTCGCATTAAATAGCTCGAAAAGTGCGATCTCGATGATTCTGCATACTTCGGACAGAAGTCTCACCATGATTATCGTAAAAAATGCATATCTCAGCTTGAACCCCCAAGAAAACCAAGATATCGCTAGTTCTGCATATCAAACGCACTGTGGACTGGTGAAAACACCAGATAACGTGTTTCTCGCATTAAATAGGTCGAAAAGAGCGATCTCGATGTTTCTGCATACTTCGGACAGAGGTCTCACCAAGATTATCTCAGAAAATGCATATCTCAGCTTGAAACCCCACGAAAACCCAGATATCGCCGGTTCTGCATATCAAACCAACTGTGGAGTGGTGAAAACACCAGACAACGTGTTTCTCGCATTAAATAGTTCGAAATGTGCGATCTCGATGATTCTGCATACTTCTAACAGAAGTCTCACCATGATTATCGCAGATAATGCATATCTCTGCTAGAAACCCCACGAAAACCAAGATATCACCTGTTCTGCATATCCTACGAACTGTGGAGTGGTGAAAACACCGGATAACGTGTTTCTCGCAATAAATAGCTCGAATAGAGCGATCCCGATGATTCTGCATACTTCTGACAGAAGTCTCACCAAGATTATCGTAGAAAATGCATATCTCAGCTTGATACCCAACGACAGCCAAGATGTCGCCGGTTCGGCATATCAAACGCACTGTGGAATGTTGAAAACACCAGAAAACTTGTTTTTTCGCATTAAGTAGCTCGAAAAGAGCGATATAGATGATTCTGCATACTTCGGACAGAAGTCTCACCAAGATTATCGCAGACAATGCATATCTCAGCTGGAAACACCACGAAAATCAAGATATCGCCGTTTCTGCATATCAAACGCACTGTGGAATGTTGAAAACACCAGAAAACTTATTTTTTCGCATTAAATAGCTCGATAAGAGCGATTTCGAAGATTCTGTATACCTCTGACAGAGGTCTCACCAAGATTATCGCAGACAATGCATATCTCAGCTTGAAACCCCACGAAAACCAAGATATCGCCGGTTCTGCATATCGTACGCCCTGTGGAGTGCTGAAAACACCAGATATCGTGTTTCTCGCATTAAATAGCTCGAAAAGTGCGATCTCGATGATTCTGCATACTTCGGACAGAAGTCTCACCATGATTATCGTAAAAAATGCATATCTCAGCTTGAACCCCCAAGAAAACCAAGATATCGCTGGTTCTGCATATCAAACGCACTGTGGAGTGGTGAAAACACCAGATAACGTGTTTCTCGCATTAAATAGGTCGAAAAGAGCGATCTCGATGATTCTGCATACTTCGGACAGAAGTCTCACCAAGATTATCGCAGACAATGCATATATCAGCTTAAAACCCCACGAAAACCAAGATATCGCCGGTTCTGCATATCGTACGCACTGTGGAGTGCTGAAAACACCAGATATCGTGTTTCTCGCATTAAATAGCTCGAAAAGTGCGATCTCGATGATTCTGCATACTTCGGACAAAAGTCTCACCATGATTATCGTAAAAAATGCATATCTCAACTTGAAACCCCACGAAAACCAAGATATCGCTGGTTCTGCATATCCAACGAACTGTGGTGTGGTGAAAACCCCAGAAAACGTGTTTCTCGCATTAAATAGCTCGAAAAGAGCGATCTCGATGATTCTGCACACTTCGGACAGAAGTCTCACCAAGATTATCGCAGACAATGCATATCTCAGCTTGAAACCCCACGAAAACCAAGATATCGCCGGTTCTGCATATCGTACGCACTGTGGAGTGCTGAAAACACCAGATATCGTGTTTCTAGCATTAAATAGCTCGAAAAGTGCGATCTCGATGATTCTGCATACTTCGGACAGAAGTCTCACCATGATTATCGTAAAAAATGCATATCTCAGCTTGAAACCCCACGAAAACCAAGATATCGCCGGTTCTGCATATCGTACGCACTGTGGAGTGCTGAAAACACCAGATATAGTGTTTCTCGCATTAAATAGCTCGAAAAGTGCGATCTCGATGATTCTGCATACTTCGGACAGAAGTCTCACCATGATTATCGTAAAAAATGCATATCTCAGCTTGAACCCCCAAGAAAACCAAGATATCGCTAGTTCTGCATATCAAACGCACTGTGGACTGGTGAAAACACCAGATAACGTGTTTCTCGCATTAAATAGGTCGAAAAGAGCGATCTCGATGTTTCTGCATACTTCGGACAGAGGTCTCACCAAGATTATCTCAGAAAATGCATATCTCAGCTTGAAACCCCACGAAAACCCAGATATCGCCGGTTCTGCATATCAAACCAACTGTGGAGTGGTGAAAACACCAGACAACGTGTTTCTCGCATTAAATAGTTCGAAATGTGCGATCTCGATGATTCTGCATACTTCTAACAGAAGTCTCACCATGATTATCGCAGATAATGCATATCTCTGCTAGAAACCCCACGAAAACCAAGATATCTCCTGTTCTGCATATACAACGAACTGTGGAGTGGTGAAAACACCAGATAACGTGTTTCTCGCATTAACTAGCTCGAAATGAGCGATCTCTTTGATTCTGCATACTTCTGACAGAAGACTCCCCAAGATTATCGCTGAAAATGCATATCTCAGCAGGAAAAACCACGAAAATCAAGATATCGCCGGTTCTGCATATCAAACGCGCTGTGGAGTGGTGAAAACACTAGATAACGTGTTTCTCGCATTAACTAGCTCGAAATGAGCGATCTCGAAGATTCTGCTTGATTCTGACAGAAGACTCACCAAGATTATCGTAGAAAATGCATATCTCAGCTTGATACCCTACGACAGCCAATATGTCGCCGGTTCTGCATATCAAACGCACTGTGGACTGGTGAAAACACCAGATAACGTGTTTCTCGCATTAAATAGGTCGAAAAGAGCGATCTCGATGTTTCTGCATACTTCGGACAGAGGTCTCACCAAGATTATCTCAGAAAATGCATATCTCAGCTTGAAACCCCACGAAAACCCAGATATCGCCGGTTCTGCATATCAAACCAACTGTGGAGTTGGGAAAACACCAGACAACGTGTTTCTCGCATTAACTAGCTCGAAATGAGCGATCTCGAAGATTCTGCATACTTCTGACAGAAGACTCACCAAGATTATCGCTGAAAATGCATATCTCAGCTGGAAAAACCACGAAAATCAAGATATCGCCGGTTCTGCATATCAAACGCGCTGTGGAGTGGTGAAAACACCAGATAACGTGTTTTTCGCATTAACTAGCTCGAAATGAGCGATCTCGAAGATTCTGCATACTTCTGACAGAAGACTCACCAAGATTATCGCTGAAAATGCATATCTCAGCTGGAAAAACCACGAAAATTAAGATATCTCCTGTTCTGCATATCCTACGAACTGTGGAGTGGTGAAAACCCCAGAAAACGTGTTTCTCGCATTAAATAGCTCGAAAAGATCGATATCGATGATTCTGCACACTTCGGACAGAAGTCTCACCAAGATTATCGCAGACAATGCATATCTCAGCTTGAAACCCCACGAAAACCAAGATATCTCCTGTTCTGCATATCCAACGAACTGTGCAGTGGTGAAAACCCCAGAAAACGTGTTTCTCGCATTAACTAGCTCAAAATGAGCGATCTCGATGATTCTGCATACTTCTGACAGAAGACTCCCCATGATTATCGCTGAAAATGCATATCTCAGCAGGAAAAACCACGAAAATCAAGATATCGCCGGTCCTGCATATCAAACGCACGGTGTAGTGGTGAAAACACCAGATAACGTGTTTCTCGCATTAAATAGCTCGAAAAGAGCGATCTCGAAGATTCAGCATACTTCGGACAGAAGTCTCACCAAGATTATCCTAGAAAATGCATATCACAGCTTGAAACCCCACGAAAACCAAGATATCGATGGTACTGCATATCAAACGCTCTGTGGAGTGGTGGAAACACCAGATAACGTGTTTCTCGCATTAAATAGCTCGAAAAGAGCGATCTCGATGATTCTGCATACTTCGGACAGAAGTCTCACCAAGATTATCGAAAAAAATGCATATCACAGCTGGAAACCCCACGAAAACTGAGATATCGCTGGTTCTGCATATCAAACGCACTGTGGAGTGCTGAAAACACCAGATAACGTTTTGTCGCATTAAATAGTTCGAATAGAGCGATCTCGATGATTAAGCATACCTCGGACAGAAGTCTCACCAAGATTAACGTAAAAAATGCATATCTCAGCTTGAAACATCACGAAAGCCAAGATATCGCTGGTTCTGCATATCAAACGCACTGTGGAGTGTTGAAAACACCAGATAAGGTTTTTCTCGCATTAACTAGCTCGAAAAGTGCGATCTCGATGATTCAGCATACTTCGGACAGAAGTCTCTCCAAGTTTATCGCAGAAAATGCATATCTCAGCTTGAAACCCCTCGAAAACCAAGATATCACCTGTTCTGCATATCCAACGAACTGTGGTGTGGTGAAAACCCCAGAAAACGTGTTTCTCGCATTAAACAGCTCGAAAAGGGCGGTCGCGATGATTCTGCACACTTCGGACAGAAGTCTCACCAAGATTATCGCAGACAATGCATATCTCAGCTTGAAACCCCACGAAAACCAAGATATCGCTGGTTCTGCATATCAATCGCACTGTGGAGTGGTGAAGACACAAGATAACGTGTTTCTCGCATTAAATAGGTCGAAAAGAGCGATCTCGATGTTTCTGCATACTTCGGACAGAGGTCTCACCAAGATTATCGCACAAAATGCATATCTCAGCTTGAAACCCCACGAAAACCCAGATATCTCCGGTTCTGCATATCAAACGCACTGTGGGGTGGTGAAAACACCAGATAAGGTTTTTCTCGCATTAACTAGCTCGAGAAGTGCGATCTCGATGATTCAGCATACTTCGGACAGAAGCCTCCCCAAGTTAATCGCAGAAAATGCATATCTCAGCTTGAAACCCCTCGAAAACCAAGATATCACCTGTTCTGCATATCCAACGAACTGTGGTGTGGTGAAAACCCCAGAAAATATGTTTTTCGCATTAAATAGCTCGAAAAGAGCGATCTCGATGATTCTGCACACTTCGGACAGAAGTCTCACCAAGATTATCGCAGACAATGCATATCTCAGCTTGAAACCCCACGAAAACCAAGATATCGCCGGTTCTGCATATCATACGCACTGTGGAGTGCTGAAAACACCAGATATCGTGTTTCTCGCATTAAATAGCTCGAAAAGTGCGATCTCGATGATTCTGCATACTTCGGACAAAAGTCTCACCATGATTATCGTAAAAAATGCATATCTCAGCTTGAAACCCCACGAAAACCAAGATATCGCTGGTTCTGCATATCCAACGAACTGTGGTGTGGTGAAAACCCCAGAAAACGTGTTTCTCGCATTAAATAGCTCGAAAAGAGCGATCTCGATGATTCTGCACACTTCGGACAGAAGTCTCACCAAGATTATCGCAGACAATGCATATCTCAGCTTGAAACCCCACGAAAACCAAGATATCGCCGGTTCTGCATATCATACGCACTGTGGATTGCTGAAAACACCAGATATCGTGTTTCTCGCATTAAATAGCTCGAAAAGTGCGATCTCGATGATTCTGCATCCTTCAGACAGAAGTCTCACCATGATTATCGTAAAAAATGCATATCTCAGCTTGAAACCCCACGAAAACCAACATATCGCTGGTTCTGCATATCAAACGCACTGTGGAGTGGTGAAAACACCAGATAACGTGTTTCCGCATTAAATAGGTCGAAAAGAGCGATCTCGATGTTTCTGCATACTTGAGACAGAGGTCTCACCAAGATTATCTCAGAAAATGCATATCTCTGCTAGAAAACCCACGAAAACCAAGATATCTCCTGTTCTGCATATCCAACGAACTGTGCAGTGGTGAAAACCCCAGAAAACGTGTTTCTCGCATAAAATAGCTCGAAATGTACGATCTCGAAGATTCTGCATACTTCTAACAGAAGTCTCAACATGATTATCGCAGATAATGCATATCTCTGCTAGAAACCCCACGAAAACCAAGATATCTCCTGTTCTGCATATACAACGAACTGTGGAGTGGTGAAAACACCAGATAACGTGTTTCTCGCATTAACTAGCTCGAAATGAGCGATCTCGATGATTCTGCATACTTCTGACAGAAGACTCCCCAAGATTATCGCTGAAAATGCATATCTCAGCAGGAAAAACCACGAAAATCAAGATATCGCCGGTTCTGCATATCAAACGCGCTGTGGAGTGGTGAAAACACCAGATAACGTGTTTCTCGCATTAACTAGCTCGAAATGAGCGATCT
>CATORF010000784.1:0-122947 GCA_951804975.1 Anthophora plumipes | reverse complement strand
GATTCGGGCTGTTGGTGCTTCTTTGATGAGCCTCCGCGAATCTCGTCGGTGAACCGAACCATTCGGCGAAGTGGTAAACGATCGTCCGTCATCTCGCCGGTATGACGAACGCGATCGTAGTTTAAATTATTCGTAGGAAAGTTGCTTGCCATCCCATTTCTGGATTTGAACTCTTTCCTTTCCTTTTCTTTACAAGTTTTTCCGTCGTGACCTCGTGTGCCACAATTCCAACAATATATTTTCTTCTTGTTGAATGTTTCCTTTATCCTAGGACGATGAACATCTGGAGAGGGACTTCTTCTAAGGGGGAACGCTTGTGTTCTCCTCGGTCGCTCTTCATGGTCGGTATCCGAACCAGATGTACTCGTGCCTCGGAATCTTTGACGATGCGGTGAAGGTGACTGCGGGTAGGCCACCCTTGGCCTACGCTTATTTTCCCAGCGGGAAGTTTCTTCACCAAGGTGCTGGTGCCGGTTTCTTAACCGTTGGTCCACTTGAAGTACGGCGTCGAAGGCGTCGTCAAGTGTTTCTATCTTCCTGTCTAGCGTCGAAGTCCTCCAGGCAATGCGATCGGGTAATCCGTCGAGGAAATTTTCCAACACATCCTTTTCCATTTCTTGGATGATTGTTTCGTTGGTAATTCCGTATCGGTCGCGGATCGCGGTGCGCGTGGAATGGACCAAGTTACTGACACGACTAATATATTTGTTTAATGATTCGTCCGCACGTATCTTGAGTCGCGATATTTCCCCTTGGAGGAATGCTAGGTTGCGCCCAGGTGCGAAACATTTCTTCAAATGTTTTAAAAATTCCGGTACGTTTGCAAACGATTTTCCTTGCACTCGTGTTCTTGCCGCACCGGTGAGTTTTGTATAAACCATCGCGAGATACTCAGGTTCTGTGTCTCGCGGAATTAGTGTTAGACCGTCCTCGACGCGTTGCGCGAAAGTCGACAAAGGCGGATTCTCGCCGTCGAATATTGGCAAAGAGGAAACGGCTGATTGCAAGCAGCTACGCTGCGTAAGTATGGCCATAGAGTTTGCCATTGAAATGGTAAGGTTCGCGATTTCGTCGGGCGAAAGCGAAGCTTGTTGCCTTGCCATCCTGAATAATTAAAATTGTAACGTTTTTATATAGCTAATCCCACCGCTGTCACCAGTTTGTTAAGGCGTGGGCGTCTGATCGCCCCCGGTTTCGCCTTTTAGTAAGGGTTACGGTTCGCGTTCCGAACGGTCGTCAGTCTGACTGTTAGGTGCATGCGGAATTTGTCCGTTATCACCAGCCTCGTGACGTCGTTCGGGGTTTTGGTCCTAATACAAACGCGCGTTGCCCGATTCGCGGTAGATAAAGGTATAGACAGGAGGGTTCGGACGAACCTCCGTATGGCTAACGGAGGGAGCCGAAGGAGGTGGACCACTAGCGTATAGTCAACACCGCGTGATCCCGGATGTGAAGGTGTCTAGGTGTAAGACAGGAGGGTTCGGACGAACCTCCGTATGGCTAACGGAGGGAGCCGAAGGAGATGGTCTATTCGGGAATGGATAACGACGCGTGACACACGAGGATGTGTCGGTGTATTATAGGAGGGTTCGGACGAACCTCCGTATGGCTAACGGAGGGAGCCGAAGGAAGTGGACCAGTAGCGTATGATTAACGCTGCGTGCCACCGGACAGTGTGTCTTTGGTGAGATAGGAAGTCTCGGACGAACCTCCGTATGGCTAACGGAGGGAGCCGAAGGAGATGGATCACTAGCGTATGGTTAACGCCGTGTTCCACCGGATATCAAGGTATTTTGGTATTCGCGAGTCGTAGTCGTTGATATACCTCGAGCGGTAAAGGTATATCTGTCGTGGGGTTAGCTAGTACGTTACTAAATTAGTCAGGATAGGTTTAATTGAATATAGACACGAAATGGATTCTATATCACTATATTCTAATATAATTACAAGGACTAATTGGTACAAGGTTATAGTTAGTCGATTCTTGACTCGGCAAGAATCTTCCTTCTCGACTTTAACGCGGTGAGAACGCGGAGGAGTCAGTACAGTATTATCTGATAGACACTTACGAAGTACGTTCGCGACGTTAGTATGCTCGAAGGGGACTGGAACCCGATCTTGCTCGTATCTATACTCTGACGGACAGAGTAACGTTATGCTCAGAAAACTGGATTTGAGACTGCCCCCGAGCGTCGAAAATCATGCCCTTTTATACACCGAAAAACTAAGATTTTTGGTGGTGGGGAACGTTTGATTTCCGTGGGAATGGAATGTTCTTCCATCCCCTGGCTAGACGACTGTCGGGGGGTGCGTGCTAGACTAAACATTAGGCGCCACACGTTTCGGGTAAGACGCGTACGTAACAATTATAATTAAATAACAAGCAGTTATAAAAGATAAGATTCTTCATATTGTTAAAATGATTCTAAAAATTATTATTTTGATAATAATTTAAAGTAATATATATATATATACATTTTTGATATCACAAATCAATATTTTAGTTAAATTATTTAAATAAATAATATTTAAATTTATAATTATTAGATTAATTGGAATTCAATGTAATATTAAAGTAAGAAAATTAATTAATTTATTAATTTTGATAGCATAAAAATTTAATATATTAGTAAATCCATGTTGAATATATCTATATAAATATAAAGTATAAATAAATCTTATTAAACAATAGATAATTATAATATAAATTAAATATTTACATCAATTAAATAATCCAATTAGTAAAGTGATTTCGCTAATTAAATTTAAAGATATAGGAGCAGCTATATTTGATGATCTTAATAAGAATCATATTAAAGCTATAGAAGGTATAAGAATTATTATACCTTTATTTAAAATTATTAATCGTCTATTAGTTTGTCTATAGATAATATTAATTAGATAAAAAAGTCCGGATGAACATAAACCATGAGCAATTATTATATAAATACCTCCTTTTATTCCAATATAAGATAGTGTTATTATTCCTCTAATTGTTAAAGCTATATGAATAATTGAAGATATAGCAACAATGATTTTTATATCAATTTGTCGTAAACATGAAAGTCTTAAAATTAATCTTCCAATTATTCTTAAGTAAATTAAATAAATTCTTAATTTATTTAAATTTTTTAAAATTATAATTATTCGTAATAAGCCATATCTTCCAAGTTTTAATATGTTAGAAGCTAAAATTATAAATCCAATATATGAAGCTTCTACATGAGCTTTTAATAATCAATTGTGAAGTGTAAATATAGGAATTTTTACTATAAAAGATATTAGTAAATAAATTAAAATATATATAGATAATTTAAGTTTTTTAATTTCTATATAAGGAAAAGATAAATTTTTTCTATATTTTAATATGTAAAATATAATTATTAATAAAGGTAATGATAAAACTAAAGTATAAAATATTAAATAATAACTTGCTAATATTCGAAATATACCATATCCTCAGAAAATAACTATAAAGAAAATTAATAATAAATTTATTTCAAATATTAAATAAAAAATAAAAAAATTTATAGTTATGAAATTTAAGATTAAGGATATTAATATTATTATAGTTAAATTGGCGTATATATTTATATTATTTTCGTACTTTATATTTATTATAATTATTCTGAAAATTCATAAAGTTAAAATAATTAAATTATAAGAATATGTATTAAATCTTAAATTATTAGAAATTATTCATCAATTTATTAAATTTAGTTTAAATAATATAATAAATGTTAATATATAAGAATTATTTCTTAATAGATATAAACATTTATTTATATTAAATTGTATCATTATATAAGTAATGAATATAATTATTTCGAACATAAATTTATTAAATTAATGTTTTGATGGCCATGTGTATAATTTATTCTAATTAGTAAAGCTAATCCTACAATAGATTCACATACTGCGAAAATAATATAGATAATAAAAATTCATCTATTTAAATTATTTAATAGAATAATAATAATTAAAGTTAAAATAAAATATTCTAAAGTAATTAAAAAGTTAATAAATTGTTTTCTAGATTTTCAAAGAATTAAGGCGATAATAACTAATAAAATAATTATGTAAATAAATTTAAAATATTATATAATTTAAGTTAAAATAATAATTTTGTAAATTATTAATGAATTGTGAATATTCTATAATAAAGTTTAAATTTCAAAAAAAATTAATATAAATTTTTTATAATTCCCAGAATTATTGTTTTATGAGTAAACTATTTTTTGTTTAAATTAATTATAATATGATAATATATATATATATATATATATATATATATATATATATATATATATATATATAATATATAGATTTTTATGTTAGACGAGAATTAAGCCTCAAAAAAATGTGTTTTTGGTTAGTTTTATTAAATAAATAAATCAAAAATTAAAAATTATATAAAATGTCCATAGAATTTCTAAATTATATATTAAAGTTTTTTTTAATATTTTTATATTTTTTATCTTTATATTTGATTTTTTTTATTTTAATTACTGGGGATAAAATTCATCCTATAAAGAATTTAAAATATTTTTTATTATATATAGTTATTTTATGTTTAATTTTATATTTATTTAAATTTAAATCTTTATTTATTTATATAATTATAATTATTTTTATTAGAGGGTTAATAATTTTATTTGCTTATTTTGTTAGATTAAATAATCAATCTATGATGAATTATTTTAAATATATAAATTTTTTTATTATTGGTTTATTAATAATTAATATTATATATTTCTTTTCTAATTATTTAATTGAAAATTTTGATAGAATAATTTATTCAATAAATCTATATCGGGATAAAAATATTAATTTATCTTTTATTTATCAATATTCAAATTTGTTTTTATTATTTTTTATAATTTTATTTTTAGTTTTTGTTTTAATTATAAGATATAAAATAAGATATCCTAAAAAAAAAGCTTATCAATCTAAATCTAAATTTTTAGAAGAGTTAGATAAAAAATATAACTTTTAAACTTTATCCTGTTAATTTGTTTTATTTAATTTTAATGTCAATAAAATTTTTAAGTTTATTAAATAAAGATGAAATTCTTAATATATTTTTTTATTCATTATTGATATTACCTACTCCCTTTAATATTAATATTTGATGAAATTTTGGATCAATATTAGGGGTATTTTTGGTAATTCAAATTCTGTCTGGATTATTTTTATCAATACATTATTGTCCTAATATTGATTATGCTTTTAATAGAATTATTCATATTATAAAAGATGTTAATTCTGGTTGATTAATTCGTTTAATTCATATAAATGGAGCATCTTTTTATTTTATTATAATATATATTCATATTAGACGAAATATTTATTATCAATCTTTTAAATTAGTTCATGTATGATTAATTGGAGTTAGAATTTTATTTTTGTCAATAGCAACAGCTTTTATAGGATATGTTTTACCTTGAGGGCAAATATCTTTTTGAGGAGCAACTGTTATTACTAATTTAATATCCGCTATTCCTTATATTGGGCAATTATTAGTTGAATGAATTTGAGGGGGTTATTCTATTAATAATGCTACATTAAATCGATTTTTTTCTATTCATTTTATTTTACCTTTAATTATTTTATTAATAGTAGTTTTACATATTTTTTTTTTACATTTAACAGGTTCTACTAATCCTTTAGGATTTTCTAGAAATTTGTATAAAGTTCCTTTTCATCCTTATTTTGTTATTAAAGATGTTTTTATATTTATTTGAATTCTAATAATTTTTATATTATTAATTTGTCAATTACCTTATTTTTTAGGAGATCCTGATAATTTTAAAATTGCTAATAGAATAAGGACACCAGTTCATATTAAACCAGAGTGATATTTTTTATTTGCTTATTCAATTTTACGGGCAATTCCTAATAAATTGGGGGGGGTATTTATATTATTATTATCTATTTTAATTTTATATTTTATACCTTTATATAAAAATAATATTAAAACAAATAAATTTTATCCATTAAGTCAATTATTTTATTGATTTTTTATTAATAGATTTATTATATTAACTTGATTAGGTGGTCAGTTAATTGAATATCCTTATATTCAATTGAATAATATATTTACAATTATATATTTTTTTTTCTTTATTTTTTCTCCTGGATTATATTATTATTGAGATAATATTATTTATTAAATTAATAAATAGTTAATGAACTTGAATAAGTTTATATTTTGAAAATATATCATAGAAATAGTATTTTCTATTAACTTTTTAATTCTATTTTAAATATGTATAAAAATTACTTTTGTTATATATACAAATATATTATAAATTAATACTAAAATTAAAAAATCAGTTCAACATATGTATATTAAATTATCATAACGGATTCGTGGTAATACACCTCGTAATCATAAAATTAAAATTATATGAATATTTATAAAAATTAAAAATTTTATTCTAGGTATTTTAAAACCTATAAATATTAAAGTTATAATAAATCTTATAAATAAAATATTTGAATATTCTGATAAAAAAATTAATACAAAAAATCTTCTATAGTATTCTACATTAAATCCTGAAACTAATTCAGATTCTCCTTCAATTAGGTCAAAAGGGGTTCGATTTAATTCAATTAATATACTAATAAAAAAGATTATATAAATTGGTGTTAATAAAATTCTAAACTTTATATATTCTTGATATTAATATAATTGATTTAATGAATAACCTTCAGTCAAAATTATAATTAAAAAAAATATTAAAAAAAGACTAATTTCAAATGAAATTATTTGTGCTAAAGATCGAATAGCCCCTAATATAGAATAATTATTATTTGAAATTCACCCAATTAAAATAATTGGATAAGTATTAAGACCTAATAAAGTGATAAAGAATATTAAATTGTAATTTGTTATTATTAAATTAGTTCAAGGATATAAAATTCATAATAATATGGCAAATATAAATATAAATATTGGTCTTAATATATAAATTAAATAATTTAAATTTAAAAATAGTCATTCTTTAGAGATTAATTTAATAGCATCTGAAAAAGGTTGAAGCATTCCTTTATATCCTACTTTATTAGGTCCTTTTCGTGTTTGAATATATCTTAAGATTTTTCGTTCTAATAAGGTTAAAAAAGCTACTCTAAGTAATATACAAATTATAGTTAAAATTATAATAATTACAAAGATTATTACCTATATATAATTTATTATATGTATATATATTATTAAATTCTAACTTTAATGCACTTTTCTGCCAAGATAATTTTTAATAAATATTAATTTAATTAAATGATTATATTTATATAAATAATTTTAGTCCTTTCGTACAAAAAATTATAGGTTTTTTATAGATAGAAACCGATCTGACTTACGTCGATCTGAACTCAAATCATGTAAGATTTTAAAAGTCGAACAGACTTAATTTTTAAACTCCTGCATTTAAATTATATCTTAATTCAACATCGAGGTCGTAATCATCTTTATAAATTTGGTCTTTCAAAAGATATTACGCTGTTATCCCTAAGGTAATTTATTTTTTTAATTTTTAATAAAAGATCTTTTAAATTTTCTATAATTTAAGATTTTTTAAATTAAAGTTTTTTAAATTTAATAACCCTCCCAGTTAAATATGTTATAATTATTATTATTTAGAATAAAATTTAAATTTATAATAATTATAAATATGAAATTCTATAGGGTCTTATCGTCCCATAAAAAAATTTAAGAATTTTAACTTAAAACTTAATTTCATAAAATAATATTGAGACAGTATATATTTCATTAATTCTTTCATACAAGTCTTTAATTAGAAGACAATTTATTATGCTACCTTTGTACAGTCAGGTATACTGCAGCCATTTAATAAGAATCATTGGGCAGATTTATCTAAAATTATTATTTCTATAGACAATGTTTTTGTTAAACAGTTGAATATATTATTTTAATTTGCCTAATTCCTTAAATTTATATATTATTTCTTTAATAATTTTTACAATTTTTACTATTTATTTAATCATTATAAAATTAATTTATTTATTTAATTAGTTTTTTTTATAATTATTTTTATATTAATATTTTAAATTTTTAAGTAATATTTTTAAATTATAAAATATTTTATTATAATTTCAAATTTTAAGAATATAATAATAGTTGGATTTTAAAATTATTAATAATTTAAATTTAAAGGTTATCCCTTAAATTTTTTAATTAAATAAATTTATAAAATTTTAAAATTTTAATAAATTTTTATTTAATTATGAATTAAATTCATTTCTAAAAAAACCAGATATTTTAAAAATCGTATAACATCTAATTTCTAAATATATATTTATAGTTTTTTTGTAACAAAAAAAATTATATATATTTAGTTCTTTTTATTTCGGGATTAATATATATAAATAATTTAATTTGATTAACCCTGATACAAAAGTACTAAATTTATTTAAAATTTTTTAAATTTAAATAAGTTCATTTACATTACTTTTAACTTTTAAAAAAATTATTTTTTAATAAATAATTACTGAAATAATTGTTATTTGATAAAATTTTATTTATATAAAATTGATTAATTTATAATATTTTTTATTATTTTAATTAAAATAAAATTTTAATTAAATTAATCTTTTCAGTGTAAATGAAAAATTTTATTTCAGTTTAAACTAAAATTTTTAGTTCCTAATTACACTTTCCAGTACAATTACTATGTTACGACTTATTTCATTTTGGTGAAATTGACGGGCGATTTGTACGCTTATTAGCATATAGTTCAATTTAATTAATTAAAGTAAATTTACTTTTAAATTTTCTTTCAAAATAATTTTAAAATTATTTATTCAAAATATAATATTATATTATAACTCTTAATATCTTAAATGCACTACATATTTACTTGAATTTTAATTTATTAAAATTTATTAACATTATCAATTAAAAAAAATTTGTAAACAGCTATATATAAATGTAATTTAAGTGAGTCTTATCGTGGAATATCGATTAAATTATAAGTTCCTCTAATGGAATTAATAAGCCGCCATATTTATTAATTTTAATGATTTACATTTAATAGTTAATTTTTTATTTAATTTTATAGTAGGGTATCTAATCCTAGTTTTTTTATAAAATTTATCAATTAATTTAATGATAAATTTTAATTATTTGAACTAAATTGTATATTTCACTAAAAATTTAATTTTTTAATTAAAATATATTAATTTTTAAGTAATTAAAATATTATGATTAATTAATTTATAAAATTGGTTTAACCGCTGTTGCTGGCACCGAAATTTACCATTATTAAAATTTATTTCCGAATAAAATTTTTATTTAGTGTTGCAGATTTTATTATTAATAAAAAATTATTTTTTAATTTAATTATATATATAAAATAAACTTAATTAATTTGTAACTTAAATTCAATTTTATTGACTTAAATTTATTTAAAAATTTTAAATAAATTAAAGCTTTGATTTTTCTATAGAAGGTATCAATTTCTATAATGTAATTAATTTTTTAATTAAATATACAAAGATTAATCTATCTATAGGTAAATCTAATCTTTATTATAGTTAACCCCTCAATTGACTATTTAAAGCTTTGATTTTTCTATAGAAGGTATCAATTTCTATAATGTAATTAATTTTTTAATTAAATATACAAAGATTAATCTATCTATAGGTAAATCTAATCTTTATAATAGTTAACCCCACAATTAACTATTTAAAGCTTTGATTTTTCTATAGAAGGTATCAATTTCTATAATGTAATTAATTTTTTAATTAAATATACAAAGATTAATCTATCTACAGGTAAATCTAATCTTTATAATAGTTAACCCCCCAATTAACTATTTAAAGCTTTGATTTTTCTATAGAAGGTATCAATTTCTATAATGTAATTAATTTTTTAATTAAATATACAAAGATTAATCTATCTATAGGTAAATCTAATCTTTATAATAGTTAACCCCCCAATTAACTATTTAAAGCTTTGATTTTTCTATAGAAGGTATCAATTTCTATAATGTAATTAATTTTTTAATTAAATATACAAAGATTAATCTATCTATAGGTAAATCTAATCTTTATTATAGTTAACCCCCCAATTAACTATTTAAAGCTTTGATTTTTCTATAGAAGGTATCAATTTCTATAATGTAATTAATTTTTTAATTAAATATACAAAGATTAATCTATCTATAGGTAAATCTAATCTTTATAATAGTTAACCCCCCAATTAACTATTTAAAGCTTTGATTTTTCTATAGAAGGTATCAATTTCTATACTGTAATTAATTTTTTAATTAAATATACAAAGATTAATCTATCTATAGGTAAATCTAATCTTTATAATAGTTAACCCCCCAATTAACTATTTAAAGCTTTGATTTTTCTATAGAAAATTATAAATAATAAAAAAATTAATTTTTATATAAAAAATATTATATAGAAATAAATTGTTATTAAATAGCCCTAAAATATTATTAATTATATTAGATTAAAATTTTAATACAAAATTTTTAATAATAAAAACTTATAGTAGTAGTGTATATATATATATAATAATTAATAAATTATTTATATATATATATATATTTATATATTATTATAGATAGATGGAGGCCAACTGATAAATATATATACATTTTATATATATCAAGATATATATATAAATATTACAATATATAAATCTGAGAATATATATATGTACATTTATAAATATATCCTAAGGTAGGATTAAATTATGATTATTTATGCTTTCATATAATTTATAAATTATTTAATAACTTATAAATGCACTATATTTAATAAATAAATATATATATATATATATATATATATATATATATATATATATATATACAGGGTGTCCCAGAACTAGTGTAACATCCGGAAATGGGGGGTAGCTGAGGTGATTCTGAACAACCTTTTCCTTTACCAAAATGTTGTTTGAAGCTTCGTTTTCGAGTTATTAACGAAAAACACTGGCCAATCACAGCGCCCAGAAACCTCGCGCTCAACCACGTATTCACGGCTTTTATACACGGGCGCTCGGTCGGGCTACCGGCACACGTACTGGCACAGCATAGGTCTCGCGAAAAATGTTATGTCATTTTAAATTAAGAATAATGTGAAATTATTCGTTATTCATGAATAATAAACAAATTAGTAAGTCGTTTAACAACTGCGTTCGATACTTTTATTCGTTATTCGAAAGAAATAAAGCATTTTATTATTTATGAAAAACATTTTTTTTTTAACAGCACATTTTCAGGTGAATAAATTGTTTTAAGAAAAACGATTTGTATAACTAATGCTAGAAAAAAATAATTGAAATATCGTCCACGAAATAGCTTGCTTCGACGAAAGTAGGTCGGTAAGGCTGGATCCTCGTGTCGATCCTGACCTATCCAACAATTTTCAACAGCCGATGTTCTGGCTGAGTCGATGAACTCACTTCGCCGCACGATCGATATTTTTCGGTGACTTCTTAGAAGCTGTCGATTTTGATTTTTCTCCGTGCCTTCGGCGCGGTTCTCTGGCGAAAGGCTGCCGTGCTTGGTGCTTGTTCGCCGGAATGATTTATTATTAAACTAATTGTAACATCCACAGTTTTATAACTATTAATTTCAAAAAATTTAGAATTGAATACACGCTAATGTGGCTTATAAATTTGAATGGTATATCATCCACATTCACGAACGTGATGATAACTCTGTTCGATACTTTTATTCGTTATTCGAAAGGAATAAAATGTTTTATTATTGTTAGAAAAGTCCAAAAAGCGAAGGCTTGAGTGAGCCATGTGCAGTCTTTCGCTGCGTTTCCACCTCCTACGGATGGTTCTGCCTCAAGGCTAAGAAAGACCATATTGTCAAGGAGGTCCTTCTGACTAGGATTTTTCAGGGAAGACAGAATTATATCGGCCATCGCGAAGTATAGTCAATCCACAAGCTTTCACTCTTTTTAACCACCCACGTTCATTTCTTATTCAAACGTTCACCACCGTTATCCTGATTTTCCTTACATTATTTAAAAAAATAAAAAACATTTCGTAGTACTCTGCGTTCGTACGCGGCATGTTGCTCGTTCAGTTAGCAAAATAAATCTGAGAGCTTAAGCGTTTTGTGGATCCTAGGTGGACGTTTGGTAAGGAAGGGGAATAGTTACAATACAACGGAAAAGAAATGTTTATTGTACTGCCATGAGAAACACGAAACAGTTTCAAATAAACATCAAATAAACCGACGGTGCAAAACGTTGCGCCGGCAAGAGTCAAAACAGATAAGTCGGAAACATTTGAGGACCGCCGGATTCGGGTGTGAATAAGTGAGCGCGTGTGTGTGTATGCATGCATGTATGTGTGTGTGTGTGTGTGCGCGCGTGTAAAGGCTTACAAAGTAAGCGAGGCAAGTCGCTGAAAAAGCAAGTGGTGGTTTGAAAGTAGTGAGACGAACACTAAGAGTGTCGTCAGAATGGCACAAAACGTGCCCGTGAACGAATGGGCGAGTTTAATTATTTTTTCCTAGCATTAGCTATCGAAATCGTTTTATTTCACAGCATATTTTATCTATTTGAAAACGTGCTGTTAAAAGAAAAAACATTTTTTTCGTAAATAATGTAAGGAAAATCAGAATAACGGTGCTGAACGGTTGAATAAGAAATGAACGTGGGTGGTTAAAAAGAGTGAAAGCTTGTATTTTCAACTATACTTCGCGAGTGCTGATACAATTCTGTCTTCCGTGAAAAATCCTAGTCAGAAGGACCCCCTTGACAATATGGTTTTTCTTAGTCTTGAGGCAGAACCATCCCTAGGAGGTGGAAGCGCAGCGAAAGACTGCATCACTCAAGCCTTCGCTTTTGGGACTTTTCTAACAATAATAAAACATTTTATTTCTTTCGAATAACGAATAAAAGTATCGAACGCAGTTATTAAACGACTTATTAGTTTATTTGTTATTCATTAATAACGAATAATTTCACATTATTTTTAATTTAAAATGACATAACATTTTCCGCGATACCTATGCTCTGCCAGTACGTGTGCCGGGAGCCCGACCGAGCGCCCGTGTATAAAAGCCGTGCATACGTGGTTGAGCCCGCGGTCTCTGGGCGCTGTGATTGGTCAGTGTTTTTCGTTAATAACTCGAAAACGAAGCTTCAAACAAGATTTTGGTAAAGGAAAAGGTTGTTCAGAATCACCTCAGCTACCCCCCATTTCCGGATGTTACACTAGTTCTGGGACACCCTGTATATATCTTTAAATGGATATTAGTTAATTTTAATTTATAATATTTAATTTGCAATTAAAAGTAATTTTTAAATATATCTATATAAATAAGCTAAGTTTAAAGCTGTTAGGTTCATACCCTAGTTATAGATAATATGTATCTTTTATATATTTTATATATATATATATGTATTAAAGTAATATGCCTGATTAAAGGATTATTTTGATAAGATACTTAAATAAATTTTATATTTATTGTTACTAATTGATTTTTTTATATTTATTAATTTTATTAATACTTTAAATTTCAAAAATTTATGTGCTTTGACACTAAAATATAATAGGTAAAAATTTTAGTATTATAAACTATTTAATTTTTAATTAAAAGATAATTTTGAATTGGTTTTTTGTGAAGAAAATAATATTTAAAAATGTAGTATGTCTTAGATATATTATTATTAATTATTTAATCATTCTTTTTGTAAGAGATTTATTTTTTATGTGATTAATTTATGAAGTTATAACATTAGTTTTAATTATTTATATAAATTTAACTAGAGATTCAAAATATGCTAGTGTTTTTTATTATATAGTATCAGTAGTAAGAAGGTTAGTTTTTATTATAAGATTGTATGTTTATGTATCTATGAAAGAAGTAAGAGTTTTTTTTGAAATTTTTATTCAATTAATTATGTTAGTAAAATTAGGAATATTTCCTTTTCATCAATGATCTATTTATATTCATAGATATATGTGTTGAACAAGAATTTTTATATTTTCAACAGTTATAAAAATAGTACCTATATATTTTTTAGCTAATGTGAGTGGTATAAATTTTTTTTTATAGGTTGAATTTTATTAAATTTAATTTTTATTCCTATTATTATGAAAGTTTATAATTCTATAAAAATATTTATTAGATGTTCTTCTATTATTCAATCAACTTTTTTATTAATAATTATATATGTAAATGTAAAAATTTATTTGGTATATTTTTCTTTTTATGCAGTTATTTTTTATATATTGTTATATTTTTTTGAAAAATTTGATGTGGTAACTTTTAATGATTTGGGGTTTTTATTAGTTGATAAATATGTGAAGGTATATTTTATTATTATAGTTTTAATTTATTCTTCTTTACCTCCATTTTTGTCTTTAGTGCTAAAGTGAATTTTGAAATATTATTTTTTAGAGGATTATGTTAATTTTTATGTTTTATTATTTATTATGATATTAGCATCAGTTATAATTATTTGAAATTATTTTAGATTATTATTATATATTAGTAGGAATTATACCAGAGCTAAATAATATTTTTGTAAGAGTTATATATTTAAGTCTTATATTGTTTTATTTATTATTATGTTATTTTTTTTTAGGTTTTTATTGGTTAATGTTTATGTTACTTAAAGGTTTTAATTTAATATAATTTAAGTATTGATTAATTTGTTAAATTTAATATAGTGTGAGATATTTATGATTAATATTTTCTAATAATTATTTATATTTTAAAATTTGCAATTTTAAGTTTTTTTTAAACTATAGAAAATTAGTATCAGTAAGTTTTTCTCACATGTTTAAATTTACAATTTAATTCTTTTATCAGACATGATACTTTTTTTGATTTGAAGATTTTAAGTTAAAATAAACTTTTAATTTTCATAGTTAAATATATATATATATTGATATATTATAAATCTTATAATATATAAATATATTTATTAATATTTAAATATTATATAATTATGTTTTATTTATGTTTGATAAATGATTTTATTCTACTAATCATAAAAATATTGGTATAATTTATTTTGTGTTTGCTTTATGATCAGGGATAATTGGAACTTCTATGAGAATAATTATTCGTATGGAGTTAAGTACCCCAGGTATATGAATTAATAATGATCAAGTTTATAATTCAATTGTTACTGTTCATGCATTTTTAATAATTTTTTTTATAGTAATACCATTTATAATTGGTGGATTTGGTAATTGATTAGTTCCATTAATATTAGGATCTCCAGATATGGCATTTCCTCGTATAAATAATATTAGATTTTGATTATTACCGCCATCATTAATATTATTACTTTTAAGAAATTTATTTCAAGTTAGACCAGGGACTGGTTGAACGGTTTATCCTCCTTTATCTTCATATTTATTTCATTCTTCTCCTTCTGTTGATATTACTATTTTTTCTTTACATTTATCAGGAATTTCTTCAATTATTGGGGCAATAAATTTTATAGTAACTATTATAATAATAAAAAATTTATCTTTAAATTATGATCAAATAGCTTTATTTCCTTGATCAGTGTTTATTACAGCTATTTTATTATTATTATCATTGCCAGTTTTAGCTGGAGCAATTACAATATTAATTTTTGATCGAAATATTAATACTTCGTTTTTTGATCCTTTAGGGGGAGGTGATCCGATTTTATATCAACATTTATTTTGATTTTTTGGACATCCTGAAGTTTATATTTTAATTTTACCGGGGTTTGGTTTGATTTCACATATTATTATAAATGAGAGTGGTAAAAAAGAGGTATTTGGTAATTTAGGAATGATTTATGCTATATTAGGAATTGGATTTCTAGGATTTATTGTATGAGCTCATCATATATTTACAGTTGGGTTAGATGTAGATACTCGAGCTTATTTTACTTCAGCAACTATAGTTATTGCAGTTCCTACAGGAATTAAAGTTTTTAGTTGATTAGCTACTTATCATGGAGCTAAATTAGGTTATAATAATTCAATTTTATGATCATTAGGGTTTGTTATAATATTTATTATTGGTGGATTGACGGGTATTGTATTATCAAATTCTTCTATTGATATTATTTTACATGATACTTATTATGTTGTTGGCCATTTTCATTATGTTTTATCTATAGGAGCAGTTTTTGCAATTGTTGGAAGATTTATTCATTGATTTCCTTTAATTTTTGGTGTTGTTATACATCAGAATTGATTGAAAATTCAGTTTTATATAATGTTTATTGGTGTTAATATAACTTTTTTTCCTCAACATTTTTTAGGATTAATGGGTATACCTCGACGATATTCAGATTATCCTGATGCATATTATTGTTGGAATTTATTTTCTTCAATTGGTTCATTAATTTCTTTAAATAGATTAATTTTATTAATTTTTTTAATTTTAGAAAGATTTATTTCAATACGGTTAGTAGTTTTTAAATTTAATAGTTCATTAGGATGAATTGGTTTTATACCTCCTTTAGATCATGTATATTTAGAAGTACCTATTGTGTTAAATAATAAAAAGGAATTATTTTTGAATATTTAATAATGTTGAGTTTTAATGATTGATTTAATTTTTATTTTTAATATTTTATTTTATTTAATATGGCAGATAAGTGCGATAGATTTAAGATTTATTTATAAAAATATATTATTTTTTATTAAAAATTGCAACATGATTTATATATAGATTTCAAGATTCTAATTCACCTTATTCTGACAATTTAATTTCTTTTCATAATTTAGTTATAATATTAATGTTAGTTATTATTGTATTTTCAATATTAATTATTTTAGATATTATTACTAATAAGTATGTTAATCGGTATTTATTGAAGAATCATTTATTGGAAATTATTTGAACTATTATTCCAATTTTTATTTTAATAACAATTTGTTTTCCTTCTTTAAAGATTTTATATTATATTGATGAAATTTTAAATCCTTATTTTACAATTAAAATTATAGGTCATCAGTGATTTTGGTCTTATGAATATTCAGAATTTAAAGATTTGGAATTTGATTCTTATATATTATCTGATAGGGTTATGAATAGTTTTCGTTTATTAGATGTTGATAATCGAATGGTCATTCCAATAAATTTTCCGATTCGATTATTATTATCATCAACTGATGTAATTCATTCATGAGCTATTCAATCAGTTGGAATTAAAGTTGATGCTGTTCCTGGACATATTAATCAATCAAATTTATATTGTATGCGACCAGGATTATTTTTTTAAGATTTTGTTTTCACCACTCCACAGTGCGTTCGATATGCAGAACCGGCGACATCTTTGATTTCGTCGGGTTTCAAGCTGAGATATGCATTTTCTACGATAAGCTTGGTGAAACATCTGTCCGAAGTATGCAGAAACATCGAGAGCGCTCTTTTCGAGCTATTTAATGCGAGAAACTCGTTTTCTGGGGTTTTCACAACTCCACAGTTCGTTGGATATGCAGAACCGGAGATATCTTGGTTTTCGTGGGGTTTCAAGCTGGGATATGCATTTCCTGCGATAGTCTTGGTGAGACTTCTGTCCGAAGTATGCTGAAACATCTAGAACGCTCTTTTCGAGCTATTTAATGCGAGAAACACGTTATCTGGTGTTTTCACCACTCCACAGTGCGTTTGACATGCAGAACCAGCGATATCTTGGTTTTCGTGGGGTTTCAACCTGAGATATGCATTTTCTGCGATAATATTGGTGAGACTTCAGTCAGAAGTATGCAGAATCATCTAGATCGCTCTTTTCGAGCTACTTAATGCGCGAAACACGTTTTCTGGTGTTTTCACCACTCCACAGTACGTTTGACATGCAGAACCGGAGATATCTTGGTTTCGGTCGGGTTTCAAGCTGAGATATGCATTTTCTACGATAATCTTGGTGAGACTTCTGTCCGAAGTATGCAGAATCATCGAGATCGCACTTTTCGAGCTATTTAATGCGAGAAACACGTTCTCTGGTTGTTTTCACCACACCACAGTGCGTTTGATATGCAGAACCGACGACATCTTGGTTTTCGTGGGGTTTCAAGCTGAGATATGCATTTTCTGCGATAATCTTGGTGAGACTTCTGTCCGAAGTATGCAGAATCATCGAGATCGCTCTTTTCGAGCTATTTAATGCGAGAAACACGTTATCTGGTGTTTTCAGCACTCCACAGTGCGTTTGATATGCAGAACCGGAGATATCTTGGTTTCGGTCGGGTTTCAAGCTGAGATATGCATTTTCTACGATAATCCTGGTGAGACTTCTGTCAGAAGTATGCAGGATCATCGAGAACGCTCTTTTCGAGCTACTTAATGCGAGAAACACGTTTTCTGGTGTTTTCACCACTCCACAGTGCGTTTGATATGCAGAACCGGCGACATCTGGGTTTTCGTGGGGTTTCAAGCTGAGATATGCATTTTCTGCGATAATCTTGGTGAGACTTCTGTCCGAAGTATGCTTAATCATCGAGATCGCTCGTTTCGAGCTATTTAATGCGAGAAACACGTTATCTGGTGTTTTGGCCACTCCACGGTACGTTTGATGTGCAGAACCGGAGATAACTCGGTTTTCGTCGGGTTTCAAGCTGAGATATGCATTTTCTACGATAATCCTGGTGAGACCTCTGTCCGAAGTATAAAGAATCATCGAGATCGCTCTATTCGAGCTATTTAATGCGAGAAACACGTTTTCTGGGGTTTTCACCTCTCCACAGTGCGTTTGATATGCTGAACACAGCGATATCTTGGTTTTCGTGGGGTTTCAAGCTGAGATATGCATTTTTTACGATAATTTTGGTGAGACTTCTGTCCGAAGTATGCAGAAACGTCGAGAGCGCTCTTTTCGAGCTATTTAATGCGAGAAACACGTTTTCTGGTGTTATCACCACTCCACAGTGCGTTTGATATGCAGAAGAGTAGATATCTTGGTTTTCGTGGGGTTTCAAGCTGAGATATGCATTTTCTGCGATAATCTTGTTGAGACTTCTGTCCGAAGTATGCAGAATCATCGAGATCGCTCGTTTCGAGCTGTTCAATGCGAGAAACACGTTATCTGGTGTTTTCACCACTCCACAGTGCGTTGGATATGCAGAACCGGAGATAACTCGGTATTCGTCGGGTTTCAAGCTGAGATATGCATTTTCTACGATAAGCTTGGTGAAACATCTGTCCGAAGTATGCAGAAACGTCGAGAGCGCTCTTTTCGAGCTATTTAATGCGAGAAACACGTTTTCTGGGGTTTTCACCACTCCACAGTGCGTTGGATATGCAGAACCGGAGATATTTTGGTTTTCGTCGGGTTTCAAGCTGAGATATGCATTTTCTACGATAAGCTTGGTGAAACATCTGTCCGAAGTATGCAGAAACGTCGAGAGCGCACTTTTCGAGCTATTTAATGCGAGAAACACGTTTTCTGGGGTTTTCACCACTCCACAGTTCGTTGGATATGCAGAACAGTAGATATCTTGGTTTTCGTGGGGTTTCAAGCAGAGATATGCATTTTCTGCGATAATCTTGGTGAGACTTCTGTTAGAAGTATGCAGAATCATCGAGATCGCACTTTTCGAGCTATTTAATGCGAGAAACACGTTATCTGGTGTTTTCACCACTCCACAGTTGCTTTGATATGCAGAACCGGCGATATTTTGGTTTTCGTCGGGTTTCAAGCTGAGATATGCATTTTCAACGATAATCTAGGTGAAACATCTGTCCGAAGTATGCAGAAACATCGAGAGCGCTCTTTTCGAGCTATTTAACGCGAGAAACACGTTATCTGGTGTTTTAACCACTCTACAGTGCGTTTGATATGCAGAACAGTAGATATCTTGGTTTTCGTGGGGTTTCAAGCTGAGATATGCATTTTCTGCGATAATCTTGTTGAGACTTCTGTCCGAAGTATGCAGAATCATCGAGATCGCTCGTTTCCAGCTATTTAATGCGAGAAACACGTTATCTGGTGTTTTCACCACTCCACAGTGCGTTGGATATGCAGAACCGGAGATATTTTGGTTTTCGTCGGGTTTCAAGCTGAGATATGCATTTTCTACGTTAAGCTTGGTGAGACATCTGTCCGAAGTATGCAGAAACGTCGAGAGCGCTCTTTTCGAGCTATTTAATGCGAGAAACACGTTTTCTGGGGTTTTCACCACTCCACAGTTCGTTGGATATGCAGAGCATTAGATATCTTGGTTTTCGTGGGGTTTCAAGCAGAGATATGCATTTTCTGCCATCATCTTGGTGAGACTTCTGTTAGAAGTATGCAGAATCATCGAGATCGCACTTTTCGAGCTATCTAATGCGAGAAACACGTTATCTGGTGTTTTCACCACTCCACAGTTGGTTTGATATGCAGAACCGGCGATATTTTGGTTTACGTCGGGTTTCAAGCTGAGATATGCATTTTCTACGATAATCTTGGTGAAACATCTGTCCGAAGTATGCAGAAACATCGAGAGCGCTCTTTTCGAGCTATTTAATGCGAGAAACACGTTATCTGGTGTTTTCACCACTCCACAGTGCGTTTGATATGCAGAACAGTAGATAACTTGCTTTTCGTGGGGTTTCAAGCTGAGAGATGCATTTTCTACGGTAATCCTGGTGAGACTTCTGTCAGAAGTATGCAGAATCTTCGAGAACGCTCTTTTCGAGCCACTTAATGCGCGAAACACGTTTTCTGGTGTTTTGGCCACTCCACGGTACGTTTGATGTGCAGAACCGGAGATAACTCGGTTTTCGTCGGGTTTCAAGCTGAGATATGCATTTTCTACGATAATCTTGGTGAAACATCTGTCCGAAGTATGCAGAAACGTCGAGAGCGCTCTTTTCGAGCTATTTAATGCGAGAAACACGTTTTCTGGGGTTTTCACCACTCCACAGTTCGTTGGATATGCAGAGCATTAGATATCTTGGTTTCCGTGGGGTTTCAAGCAGAGATATGCATTTTCTGCCATCATCTAGGTGAGACTTCTGTTAGAAGTATGCAGAATCATCGAGATCGCACTTTTCGAGCTATCTAATGCGAGAAACACGTTATCTGGTGTTTTCACCACTCCACAGTTGGTTTGATATGCAGAACCGGCGATATTTTGGTTTTCGTCGGGTTTCAAGCTGAGATATGCATTTTCTACGATAATCTTGGTGAAACATCTGTCCGAAGTATGAAGAATCATCGAGATCGCTCTATTCGAGCTATTTAATGCGAGAAACACGTTTTCTGGGGTTTTCACCACTCCACAGTGCGTTTGATATGCAGAAGAGTAGATATCTTGGTTTTCGTGGGGTTTCAAGCTGAGATATGCATTTTCTGCGATAATCTTGTTGAGACTTCTGTCCGAAGTATGCAGAATCATCGAGATCGCTCGTTTCGAGCTGTTCAATGCGAGAAACACGTTATCTGGTGTTTTCACCACTCCACAGTGCGTTGGATATGCAGAACCGGAGATAACTCGGTATTCGTCGGGTTTCAAGCTGAGATATGCATTTTCTACGATAAGCTTGGTGAAACATCTGTCCGAAGTATGCAGAAACGTCGAGAGCGCTCTTTTCGAGCTATTTAATGCGAGAAACACGTTTTCTGGGGTTTTCACCACTCCACAGTGCGTTGGATATGCAGAACCGGAGATATTTTGGTTTTCGTCGGGTTTCAAGCTGAGATATACATTTTCTACGATAAGCTTGGTGAAACATCTGTCCGAAGTATGCAGAAACGTCGAGAGCGCACTTTTCGAGCTATTTAATGCGAGAAACACGTTTTCTGGGGTTTTCACCACTCCACAGTTCGTTGGATATGCAGAACAGTAGATATCTTGGTTTTCGTGGGGTTTCAAGCAGAGATATGCATTTTCTGCGATAATCTTGGTGAGACTTCTGTTAGAAGTATGCAGAATCATCGAGATCGCACTTTTCGAGCTATTTAATGCGAGAAACACGTTATCTGGTGTTTTCACCACTCCACAGTTGCTTTGATATGCAGAACCGGCGATATTTTGGTTTTCGTCGGGTTTCAAGCTGAGATATGCATTTTCAACGATAATCTTGGTGAAACATCTGTCCGAAGTATGCAGAAACATCGAGAGCGCTCTTTTCGAGCTATTTAATGCGAGAAACACGTTATCTGGTGTTTTAACCACTCTACAGTGCGTTTGATATGCAGAACAGTAGATACCTTGGTTTTCGTGGGGTTTCAAGCTGAGATATGCATTTTCTGCGATAATCTTGTTGAGACTTCTGTCCGAAGTATGCAGAATCATCGAGATCGCACTTTTCGAGCTATCTAATGCGAGAAACACGTTATCTGGTGTTTTCACCACTCCACAGTTGGTTTGATATGCAGAACCGGCGATATTTTGGTTTTCGTCGGGTTTCAAGCTGAGATATGCATTTTCTACGATAATCTTGGTGAAACATCTGTCCGAAGTATGCAGAAACATCGAGAGCGCTCTTTTCGAGCTATTTAATGCGAGAAACACGTTATCTGGTGTTTTCACCACTCCAGAGTGCGTATGATATGCAGAACCGACGATATCTTGGTTGTCGTGGGGTTTCAAGCTCGGATATGCATTTTCTGCGATACTCTTGGTGAGACTTCTGTCCGAAGTATGCAGAATCATCGATATCGCACTTTTCGAGCTATTTAATGCGAGAAACAAGTTATCTGGTGTTTTCAACACTCCACAGTGCGTTTGATATGCAGTACCAGCGATATCTTGGTTTTCGTGGGGTTTCAAGCTGAGATATGCATTTTCTGCGATAATCTTGGTGAGATATCTCTCCGAAGTATGCAGAATCATCGAGAACGCACTTTTCGAGCTATTTAATGGGAGAAACACGTTATCTGGTGTTTTCACCACTCCAGAGTGCGTATGATATGCAGAACCGACGATATCTTGGTTGTCGTGGGGTTTCAAGCTCGGATATGCATTTTCTGCGATACTCTTGGTGAGACTTCTGTCCGAAGTATGCAGAATCATCGAGATCGCACTTTTCGAGCTATTTAATGCGAGAAACACGTTATCTGGTGTTTTCACCACTCCACAGTGCGTTTGATATGCAGAACCGGCGACATCTGGGTTTTCGTGGGGTTTCAAGCTGAGATATGCATTTTCTGCGATAATCTTGGTGAGACTTCTGTCCGAAGTATGCTTAATCATCGAGATCGCTCGTTTCGAGCTATTTAATGCGAGAAACACGTTATCTGGTGTTTTGGCCACTCCACGGTACGTTTGATGTGCAGAACCGGAGATAACTCGGTTTTCGTCGGGTTTCAAGCTGAGATATGCATTTTCTACGATAATCCTGGTGAGACCTCTGTCCGAAGTATGAAGAATCATCGAGATCGCTCTATTCGAGCTATTTAATGCGAGAAACACGTTTTCTGGGGTTTTCACCTCTCCACAGTGCGTTTGATATGCTGAACACAGCGATATCTTGGTTTTCGTGGGGTTTCAAGCTGAGATATGCATTTTTTACGATAATTTTGGTGAGACTTCTGTCCGAAGTATGCAGAAACGTCGAGAGCGCTCTTTTCGAGCTATTTAATGCGAGAAACACGTTTTCTGGTGTTATCACCACTCCACAGTGCGTTTGATATGCAGAAGAGTAGATATCTTGGTTTTCGTGGGGTTTCAAGCTGAGATATGCATTTTCTGCGATAATCTTGTTGAGACTTCTGTCCGAAGTATGCAGAATCATCGAGATCGCTCGTTTCGAGCTGTTCAATGCGAGAAACACGTTATCTGGTGTTTTCACCACTCCACAGTGCGTTGGATATGCAGAACCGGAGATAACTCGGTATTCGTCGGGTTTCAAGCTGAGATATGCATTTTCTACGATAAGCTTGGTGAAACATCTGTCCGAAGTATGCAGAAACGTCGAGAGCGCTCTTTTCGAGCTATTTAATGCGAGAAACACGTTTTCTGGGGTTTTCACCACTCCACAGTGCGTTGGATATGCAGAACCGGAGATATTTTGGTTTTCGTCGGGTTTCAAGCTGAGATATGCATTTTCTACGATAAGCTTGGTGAAACATCTGTCCGAAGTATGCAGAAACGTCGAGAGCGCACTTTTCGAGCTATTTAATGCGAGAAACACGTTTTCTGGGGTTTTCACCACTCCACAGTTCGTTGGATATGCAGAACAGTAGATATCTTGGTTTTCGTGGGGTTTCAAGCAGAGATATGCATTTTCTGCGATAATCTTGGTGAGACTTCTGTTAGAAGTATGCAGAATCATCGAGATCGCACTTTTCGAGCTATCTAATGCGAGAAACACGTTATCTGGTGTTTTCACCACTCCACAGTTGGTTTGATATGCAGAACCGGCGATATTTTGGTTTTCGTCGGGTTTCAAGCTGAGATATGCATTTTCTACGATAATCTTGGTGAAACATCTGTCCGAAGTATGCAGAAACATCGAGAGCGCTCTTTTCGAGCTATTTAATGCGAGAAACACGTTATCTGGTGTTTTCACCACTCCACAGTGCGTTTGATATGCAGAACAGTAGATAACTTGCTTTTCGTGGGGTTTCAAGCTGAGAGATGCATTTTCTACGGTAATCCTGGTGAGACTTCTGTCAGAAGTATGCAGAATCTTCGAGAACGCTCTTTTCGAGCTACTTAATGCGCGAAACACGTTTTCTGGTGTTTTGGCCACTCCACGGTACGTTTGATGTGCAGAACCGGAGATAACTCGGTTTTCGTCGGGTTTCAAGCTGAGATATGCATTTTCTACGATAATCTTGGTGAAACATCTGTCCGAAGTATGCAGAAACGTCGAGAGCGCTCTTTTCGAGCTATTTAATGCGAGAAACACGTTTTCTGGGGTTTTCACCACTCCACAGTTCGTTGGATATGCAGAGCATTAGATATCTTGGTTTTCGTGGGGTTTCAAGCAGAGATATGCATTTTCTGCCATCATCTAGGTGAGACTTCTGTTAGAAGTATGCAGAATCATCGAGATCGCACTTTTCGAGCTATCTAATGCGAGAAACACGTTATCTGGTGTTTTCACCACTCCACAGTTGGTTTGATATGCAGAACCGGCGATATTTTGGTTTTCGTCGGGTTTCAAGCTGAGATATGCATTTTCTACGATAATCTTGGTGAAACATCTGTCCGAAGTATGAAGAATCATCGAGATCGCTCTATTCGAGCTATTTAATGCGAGAAACACGTTTTCTGGGGTTTTCACCACTCCACAGTGCGTTTGATATGCAGAAGAGTAGATATCTTGGTTTTCGTGGGGTTTCAAGCTGAGATATGCATTTTCTGCGATAATCTTGTTGAGACTTCTGTCCGAAGTATGCAGAATCATCGAGATCGCTCGTTTCGAGCTGTTCAATGCGAGAAACACGTTATCTGGTGTTTTCACCACTCCACAGTGCGTTGGATATGCAGAACCGGAGATAACTCGGTATTCGTCGGGTTTCAAGCTGAGATATGCATTTTCTACGATAAGCTTGGTGAAACATCTGTCCGAAGTATGCAGAAACGTCGAGAGCGCTCTTTTCGAGCTATTTAATGCGAGAAACACGTTTTCTGGGGTTTTCACCACTCCACAGTGCGTTGGATATGCAGAACCGGAGATATTTTGGTTTTCGTCGGGTTTCAAGCTGAGATATACATTTTCTACGATAAGCTTGGTGAAACATCTGTCCGAAGTATGCAGAAACGTCGAGAGCGCACTTTTCGAGCTATTTAATGCGAGAAACACGTTTTCTGGGGTTTTCACCACTCCACAGTTCGTTGGATATGCAGAACAGTAGATATCTTGGTTTTCGTGGGGTTTCAAGCAGAGATATGCATTTTCTGCGATAATCTTGGTGAGACTTCTGTTAGAAGTATGCAGAATCATCGAGATCGCACTTTTCGAGCTATTTAATGCGAGAAACACGTTATCTGGTGTTTTCACCACTCCACAGTTGCTTTGATATGCAGAACCGGCGATATTTTGGTTTTCGTCGGGTTTCAAGCTGAGATATGCATTTTCAACGATAATCTTGGTGAAACATCTGTCCGAAGTATGAAGAAACATCGAGAGCGCTCTTTTCGAGCTATTTAATGCGAGAAACACGTTATCTGGTGTTTTAACCACTCTACAGTGCGTTTGATATGCAGAACAGTAGATACCTTGGTTTTCGTGGGGTTTCAAGCTGAGATATGCATTTTCTGCGATAATCTTGTTGAGACTTCTGTCCGAAGTATGCAGAATCATCGAGATCGCACTTTTCGAGCTATCTAATGCGAGAAACACGTTATCTGGTGTTTTCACCACTCCACAGTTGGTTTGATATGCAGAACCGGCGATATTTTGGTTTTCGTCGGGTTTCAAGCTGAGATATGCATTTTCTACGATAATCTTGGTGAAACATCTGTCCGAAGTATGCAGAAACATCGAGAGCGCTCTTTTCGAGCTATTTAATGCGAGAAACACGTTATCTGGTGTTTTCACCACTCCAGAGTGCGTATGATATGCAGAACCGACGATATCTTGGTTGTCGTGGGGTTTCAAGCTCGGATATGCATTTTCTGCGATACTCTTGGTGAGACTTCTGTCCGAAGTATGCAGAATCATCGATATCGCACTTTTCGAGCTATTTAATGCGAGAAACAAGTTATCTGGTGTTTTCAACACTCCACAGTGCGTTTGATATGCAGTACCAGCGATATCTTGGTTTTCGTGGGGTTTCAAGCTGAGATATGCATTTTCTGCGATAATCTTGGTGAGATATCTCTCCGAAGTATGCAGAATCATCGAGAACGCACTTTTCGAGCTATTTAATGGGAGAAACACGTTATCTGGTGTTTTCACCACTCCAGAGTGCGTATGATATGCAGAACCGACGATATCTTGGTTGTCGTGGGGTTTCAAGCTCGGATATGCATTTTCTGCGATACTCTTGGTGAGACTTCTGTCCGAAGTATGCAGAATCATCGAGATCGCACTTTTCGAGCTATTTAATGCGAGAAACACGTTATCTGGTGTTTTCACCACTCCACAGTGCGTTTGATATGCAGAACCGGCGACATCTGGGTTTTCGTGGGGTTTCAAGCTGAGATATGCATTTTCTGCGATAATCTTGGTGAGACTTCTGTCCGAAGTATGCTTAATCATCGAGATCGCTCGTTTCGAGCTATTTAATGCGAGAAACACGTTATCTGGTGTTTTGGCCACTCCACGGTACGTTTGATGTGCAGAACCGGAGATAACTCGGTTTTCGTCGGGTTTCAAGCTGAGATATGCATTTTCTACGATAATCCTGGTGAGACCTCTGTCCGAAGTATGAAGAATCATCGAGATCGCTCTATTCGAGCTATTTAATGCGAGAAACACGTTTTCTGGGGTTTTCACCTCTCCACAGTGCGTTTGATATGCTGAACACAGCGATATCTTGGTTTTCGTGGGGTTTCAAGCTGAGATATGCATTTTTTACGATAATTTTGGTGAGACTTCTGTCCGAAGTATGCAGAAACGTCGAGAGCGCTCTTTTCGAGCTATTTAATGCGAGAAACACGTTTTCTGGTGTTATCACCACTCCACAGTGCGTTTGATATGCAGAAGAGTAGATATCTTGGTTTTCGTGGGGTTTCAAGCTGAGATATGCATTTTCTGCGATAATCTTGTTGAGACTTCTGTCCGAAGTATGCAGAATCATCGAGATCGCTCGTTTCGAGCTGTTCAATGCGAGAAACACGTTATCTGGTGTTTTCACCACTCCACAGTGCGTTGGATATGCAGAACCGGAGATAACTCGGTATTCGTCGGGTTTCAAGCTGAGATATGCATTTTCTACGATAAGCTTGGTGAAACATCTGTCCGAAGTATGCAGAAACGTCGAGAGCGCTCTTTTCGAGCTATTTAATGCGAGAAACACGTTTTCTGGGGTTTTCACCACTCCACAGTGCGTTGGATATGCAGAACCGGAGATATTTTGGTTTTCGTCGGGTTTCAAGCTGAGATATGCATTTTCTACGATAAGCTTGGTGAAACATCTGTCCGAAGTATGCAGAAACGTCGAGAGCGCACTTTTCGAGCTATTTAATGCGAGAAACACGTTTTCTGGGGTTTTCACCACTCCACAGTTCGTTGGATATGCAGAACAGTAGATATCTTGGTTTTCGTGGGGTTTCAAGCAGAGATATGCATTTTCTGCGATAATCTTGGTGAGACTTCTGTTAGAAGTATGCAGAATCATCGAGATCGCACTTTTCGAGCTATCTAATGCGAGAAACACGTTATCTGGTGTTTTCACCACTCCACAGTTGGTTTGATATGCAGAACCGGCGATATTTTGGTTTTCGTCGGGTTTCAAGCTGAGATATGCATTTTCTACGATAATCTTGGTGAAACATCTGTCCGAAGTATGCAGAAACATCGAGAGCGCTCTTTTCGAGCTATTTAATGCGAGAAACACGTTATCTGGTGTTTTCACCACTCCACAGTGCGTTTGATATGCAGAACAGTAGATAACTTGCTTTTCGTGGGGTTTCAAGCTGAGAGATGCATTTTCTACGGTAATCCTGGTGAGACTTCTGTCAGAAGTATGCAGAATCTTCGAGAACGCTCTTTTCGAGCTACTTAATGCGCGAAACACGTTTTCTGGTGTTTTGGCCACTCCACGGTACGTTTGATGTGCAGAACCGGAGATAACTCGGTTTTCGTCGGGTTTCAAGCTGAGATATGCATTTTCTACGATAATCTTGGTGAAACATCTGTCCGAAGTATGCAGAAACGTCGAGAGCGCTCTTTTCGAGCTATTTAATGCGAGAAACACGTTTTCTGGGGTTTTCACCACTCCACAGTTCGTTGGATATGCAGAGCATTAGATATCTTGGTTTTCGTGGGGTTTCAAGCAGAGATATGCATTTTCTGCCATCATCTAGGTGAGACTTCTGTTAGAAGTATGCAGAATCATCGAGATCGCACTTTTCGAGCTATCTAATGCGAGAAACACGTTATCTGGTGTTTTCACCACTCCACAGTTGGTTTGATATGCAGAACCGGCGATATTTTGGTTTTCGTCGGGTTTCAAGCTGAGATATGCATTTTCTACGATAATCTTGGTGAAACATCTGTCCGAAGTATGAAGAATCATCGAGATCGCTCTATTCGAGCTATTTAATGCGAGAAACACGTTTTCTGGGGTTTTCACCACTCCACAGTGCGTTTGATATGCAGAAGAGTAGATATCTTGGTTTTCGTGGGGTTTCAAGCTGAGATATGCATTTTCTGCGATAATCTTGTTGAGACTTCTGTCCGAAGTATGCAGAATCATCGAGATCGCTCGTTTCGAGCTGTTCAATGCGAGAAACACGTTATCTGGTGTTTTCACCACTCCACAGTGCGTTGGATATGCAGAACCGGAGATAACTCGGTATTCGTCGGGTTTCAAGCTGAGATATGCATTTTCTACGATAAGCTTGGTGAAACATCTGTCCGAAGTATGCAGAAACGTCGAGAGCGCTCTTTTCGAGCTATTTAATGCGAGAAACACGTTTTCTGGGGTTTTCACCACTCCACAGTGCGTTGGATATGCAGAACCGGAGATATTTTGGTTTTCGTCGGGTTTCAAGCTGAGATATACATTTTCTACGATAAGCTTGGTGAAACATCTGTCCGAAGTATGCAGAAACGTCGAGAGCGCACTTTTCGAGCTATTTAATGCGAGAAACACGTTTTCTGGGGTTTTCACCACTCCACAGTTCGTTGGATATGCAGAACAGTAGATATCTTGGTTTTCGTGGGGTTTCAAGCAGAGATATGCATTTTCTGCGATAATCTTGGTGAGACTTCTGTTAGAAGTATGCAGAATCATCGAGATCGCACTTTTCGAGCTATTTAATGCGAGAAACACGTTATCTGGTGTTTTCACCACTCCACAGTTGCTTTGATATGCAGAACCGGCGATATTTTGGTTTTCGTCGGGTTTCAAGCTGAGATATGCATTTTCAACGATAATCTTGGTGAAACATCTGTCCGAAGTATGCAGAAACATCGAGAGCGCTCTTTTCGAGCTATTTAATGCGAGAAACACGTTATCTGGTGTTTTAACCACTCTACAGTGCGTTTGATATGCAGAACAGTAGATACCTTGGTTTTCGTGGGGTTTCAAGCTGAGATATGCATTTTCTGCGATAATCTTGTTGAGACTTCTGTCCGAAGTATGCAGAATCATCGAGATCGCACTTTTCGAGCTATCTAATGCGAGAAACACGTTATCTGGTGTTTTCACCACTCCACAGTTGGTTTGATATGCAGAACCGGCGATATTTTGGTTTTCGTCGGGTTTCAAGCTGAGATATGCATTTTCTACGATAATCTTGGTGAAACATCTGTCCGAAGTATGCAGAAACATCGAGAGCGCTCTTTTCGAGCTATTTAATGCGAGAAACACGTTATCTGGTGTTTTCACCACTCCAGAGTGCGTATGATATGCAGAACCGACGATATCTTGGTTGTCGTGGGGTTTCAAGCTCGGATATGCATTTTCTGCGATACTCTTGGTGAGACTTCTGTCCGAAGTATGCAGAATCATCGATATCGCACTTTTCGAGCTATTTAATGCGAGAAACAAGTTATCTGGTGTTTTCAACACTCCACAGTGCGTTTGATATGCAGTACCAGCGATATCTTGGTTTTCGTGGGGTTTCAAGCTGAGATATGCATTTTCTGCGATAATCTTGGTGAGATATCTCTCCGAAGTATGCAGAATCATCGAGAACGCACTTTTCGAGCTATTTAATGCGAGAAACACGTTATCTGGTGTTTTCACCACTCCAGAGTGCGTATGATATGCAGAACCGACGATATCTTGGTTGTCGTGGGGTTTCAAGCTCGGATATGCATTTTCAGCGATACTCTTGGTGAGACTTCTGTCCGAAGTATGCAGAATCATCGAGATCGCACTTTTCGAGCTATTTAATGCGAGAAACACGTTATCTGGTGTTTTCACCACACCACAGTGCGTTTGATATGCAATACCGGCGATATCTTGGTTTTTGTGGGGTTTCAAGCTGAGATATGCATTTTTTACGATAATCTTGGTGAGACCTCTGTCCGAAGTATGCTGAATCATCGAGATCGCACTTTTCGAGATAGTTAATGCGAGAAAAACCTTATTTGGTGTTTTCACCACTCCACAGTGCGTTTGATATGCAGAACCAGCGATATCTTGGCTTTCGTGGGATTTCAAGCTGAGATATGCATTTTTTACGATAATCTTGGTGAGACTTCTGTCCGAAGTATGCAGAATCATCGAGATCGCTCTTTTCGAGCTATTTAATGCGAGAAACACGTTATCTGATATTTTCACCACTCCACAGCGCGTTTGATATGCAGTACCAGCGATATCTTGGTTTTCGTGGGGTTTCAAGCTGAGATATGCATTTTCTGCGATAATCTTGGTGAGATTTCTGTCCGAAGTATGCAGAATCATCGAGATCGCACTTTTCGAGCTATTTAATGCGTGAAACACGTTATCTGGTGTTTTCACCACACCACAGTGCGTTTGATATGCAAAACCGGCGATATCTTGGTTTTTGTCGGGTTTCAAGCTGAGATATGCATTTTTTACGATAATCTTGGTGAGACCTCTGTCCGAAGTATGCTGAATCATCGAGACCGCACTTTTCGAGATAGTTAATGCGAGAAAAACCTTATTTGGTGTTTTCACCACTCCACAGTGCGTTTGATATGCAGAACCAGCGATATCTTGGCTATCGTGGGATTTCAAGCTGAGATATGCATTTTTTACGATAATCTTGGTGAGACGTCTGTCCGAAGTATGCAGAATCATCGAGATCGCTCTTTTCGAGCTATTTAATGCGAGAAACACGTTATCTGATATTTTCACCACTCCACAGCGCGTTTGATATGCAGTACCAGCGATATCTTGGTTTTCGTGGGGTTTCAAGCTGAGATATGCATTTTCTGCGATAATCTTGGTGAGATTTCTGTCCGAAGTATGCAGAATCATCGAGAACGCACTTTTCGAGCTATTTAATGCGAGAAACACGTTATCTGGTGTTTTCAGCACTCCACAGTGCGTTTGTTATGCAGAACCAGCGATATCTTTGTTTTCGTGGGGATTCAAGCTGAGATATGCAATTTCTGCGATAATCTTGGTGAGACTTCTGTCCGAAGTATGCTTAATCATCGAGATCGCTCGTTTCGAGCTATATAATGCGAGAAACACGTTATCTGGTGTTTTCACCACTCCACAGTGCGTATGATATGCAGAAACGACGATATCTTGGTTTTCGTGGGGTTTCAAGCTCAGATATGCATTTTCTGCGATAATCTTGGTGAGACTTCTGTCCGAAGTATGCAGAATCATCGAGATCGCACTTTTCGAGCTATTTAATGCGAGAAACACGTTATCTGGTGTTTGCACCACTCCACAGTGCGTTTGATATGCAGAACAGTAGATATCTTGGCTTTCGTGGGGTTTCAAGCTGAGATATGCATTTTCTGCGATACTCTTGGTGAGACTTCTGTCCGAAGTATGCAGAATCATCGAGATCGCACTTTTCGAGCTATTTAATGCGAGAAACACGTTATCTGGTGTTTTCACCACTCCACAGTGCGTTTGATATGCAGAACAGTAGATATCTTGGCTTTCGTGGGGTTTCAAGCTGAGATATGCATTTTCTGCGATACTCTTGGTGAGACTTCTGTCCGAAGTATGCAGAATCATCGAGATCGCACTTTTCGAGCTATTTAATGCGAGAAACACGTTATCTGGTGTTTTCACCACACCACAGTGCGTTTGATATGCAAAACCGGCGATATCTTGGTTTTTGTGGGGTTTCAAGCTGAGATATGCATTTTTTACGATAATCTTGGTGAGACTTCTGTCCGAAGTATGCTTAATCATCGAGATCGCTCTATTCGAGCTATTTAATGCGAGAAACACGTTATCTGGTGTTTTCAGCACTCCACAGTGCGTTTGTTATGCAGAACCAGCGATATCTTGGTTTTCGTGGGGATTCAAGCTGAGATATGCAATTTCTGCGATAATCTTGGTGAGACTTCTGTCCGAAGTATGCTTCATCATCGAGATCGCTCGTTTCGAGCTATATAATGCGAGAAACACGTTATCTGGTGTTTTCACCACTCCACAGTGCGTATGATATGCAGAAACGACGATATCTTGGTGTTCGTGGGGTTTCAAGCTCAGATGTGCATTTTCTGCGATAATCTTGGTGAGACTTCTGTCCGAAGTATGCAGAATCATCGAGATCGCACTTTTCGAGCTACTTAATGCGCGAAACAAGTTATCTGGTGTTTTCACCACTCCACAGTGCGTATGATATGCAGAAACGACGATATCTTGGTTTTCGTGGGGTTTCAAGCTCAGATATGCATTTTCTGCGATAATCTTGGTGAGACTTCTGTCCGAAGTATGCAGAATCTTCGAGATCGCACTTTTCGAGCTATTTAATGCGAGAAACACGTTATCTGGTGTTTTCACCACTCCACAGTGCGTTTGATATGCAGAACAGTAGATATCTTGGCTTTCGTGGGGTTTCAAGCTGAGATATGCATTTTCTGCGATACTCTTGGTGAGACTTCTGTCCGAAGTATGCAGAATCATCGAGATCGCTCTTTTCGAGCTATTTAATGCGAGAAACACGTTATCTGGTGTTTTCAGCACTCCACAGTGCGTTTGTTATGCAGAACCAGCGATATCTTGGTTTTCGTGGGGATTCAAGCGGAGATATGCAATTTCTGCGATAATCTTGGTGAGACTTCTGTCCGAAGTATGCTTCATCATCGAGATCGCTCGTTTCGAGCTATATAATGCGAGAAACACGTTATCTGGTGTTTTCACCACTCCACAGTGCGTATGATATGCAGAAACGACGATATCTTGGTGTTCGTGGGGTTTCAAGATGAGATATGCATTTTCTGCGATAATCTTGGTGAGATTTCTGTCCGAAGTATGCAGAATCATCGAGATCGCACTTTTCGAGCTATTTAATGCGAGAAGCACGTTACCTGGTGCTTTCACCACTCCAGAGTGCGTATGATATGCAGAACCGACGATATCTTGGTTGTCGTGGGGTTTCAAGCTCGGATATGCATTTTCTGCGATAATCTTGGTGAGACTTCTGTCCGAAGTATGCAGAGTCATCGAGATCGTACTTTTCGAGCTATTTAATGCGAGAAACACGTTTTCTGGGGTTTTCATCACTCCACAGTTCGTTGGATATGCAGAACAGGAGATATCTTGGTTTTCGTAGGGTTTCTAGCAGAGATATGCATTTTCTGCGATAATCATGGTGAGACTTCTGTTAGAAGTATGCAGAATTATCGAGATCGCTCTTTTCGACCTATTTAATGCGAGCAAACACGTTATCTGGTGTTTTCACCACTCCACAGTGCGTTTGATATGCAGAACCGGCAATGTTTGGTTTTCGTCGGGTTTCAAGCTGAGATATGCATTTTCTGCGATAATCATGGTGAGACTTCTGTTAGAAGTATGCAGAATCATCGAGATCGCACTTTTCGAGCTATTTAATGCGAGAAACACGTTATCTGGTGTTTTCAGCACTCCACAGTGCGTTTGATATGTAGAACCAGTGATATCTGGGTTTTCGTGGGATTTCAAGCTGAGATATGCATTTTTTACGATAATCTTGGTGAGACTTCTGTCCGAAATATGCTTAATCATCGAGATCGCTCGTTTCGACCTATTTAATGCGAGAAACACGTTATCTGGTGTTTTCACCACTCCACAGTTCGTTGGATATGCAGAACAGGAGATATCTTGGTTTTCGTGGGGTTTCTAGCAGAGATATGCATTTTCTGCGATAATTTTGGTGAGACTTCTGTCCGAAGGATGCAGAAACATCAAGAGCGCACTTTTCGAGCTATTTAATGCGAGAAACACGTTATCTGGTGTTTTCACCACTCCAGAGTGCGTATGATATGCAGAACCGACGATATCTTGGTTGTCGTGGGGTTTCAAGCTCGGATATGCATGTTCTGCGATACTCTTGGTGAGACTTCTGTCCGAAGTATGCAGAATCATCGAGATCGCACTTTTCGAGCTATTTAATGCGAGAAACACGTTATCTGGTGTTTTCACCACACCACAGTGCGTTTGATATGCAAAACCGGCGATATCTTGGTTTTTGTGGGGTTTCAAGCTGAGATATGCATTTTTTACGATAATCTTGGTGAGACCTCTGTCCGAAGTATGCTGAATCATCGAGATCGCACTTTTCGAGATAGTTAATGCGAGAAAAACCTTATTTGGTGTTTTCACCACTCCACAGTGCGTTTGATATGCAGAACCAGCGATATCTTGGCTATCGTGGGATTTCAAGCTGAGATATGCATTTTTTACGATAATCTTGGTGAGACGTCTGTCCGAAGTATGCAGAATCATCGAGATCGCTCTTTTCGAGCTATTTAATGCGAGAAACACGTTATCTGATATTTTCACCACTCCACAGCGCGTTTGATATGCAGTACCAGCGATATCTTGGTTTTCGTGGGGTTTCAAGCTGAGATATGCATTTTCTGCGATAATCTTGGTGAGATTTCTGTCCGAAGTATGCAGAATCATCGAGAACGCACTTTTCGAGCTATTTAATGCGAGAAACACGTTATCTGGTGTTTTCAGCACTCCACAGTGCGTTTGTTATGCAGAACCAGCGATATCTTTGTTTTCGTGCGGATTCAAGCTGAGATATGCAATTTCTGCGATAATCTTGGTGAGACTTCTGTCCGAAGTATGCTTAATCATCGAGATCGCTCGTTTCGAGCTATATAATGCGAGAAACACGTTATCTGGTGTTTTCACCACTCCACAGTGCGTATGATATGCAGAAACGACGATATCTTGGTTTTCGTGGGGTTTCAAGCTCAGATATGCATTTTCTGCGATAATCTTGGTGAGACTTCTGTCCGAAGTATGCAGAATCATCGAGATCGCACTTTTCGAGCTATTTAATGCGAGAAACACGTTATCTGGTGTTTTCACCACTCCACAGTGCGTTTGATATGCAGAACAGTAGATATCTTGGCTTTCGTGGGGTTTCAAACTGAGATATGCATTTTCTGCGATACTCTTGGTGAGACTTCTGTCCGAAGTATGCAGAATCATCGAGATCGCACTTTTCGAGCTATTTAATGCGAGAAACACGTTATCTGGTGTTTTCACCACACCACAGTGCGTTTGATATGCAAAACCAGCGATATCTTGGTTTTTGTGGGGTTTCAAGCTGAGATATGCATTTTCTGCGATACTCTTGGTGAGACTTCTGTCCGAAGTATGCAGAATCATCGAGATCGCTCTTTTCGAGCTATTTAATGCGAGAAACACGTTATCTGGTGTTTTCAGCACTCCACAGTGCGTTTGTTATGCAGAACCAGCGATATCTTGGTTTTCGTGGGGATTCAAGCGGAGATATGCAATTTCTGCGATAATCTTGGTGAGACTTCTGTCCGAAGTATGCTTCATCATCGAGATCGCTCGTTTCGAGCTATATAATGCGAGAAACACGTTATCTGGTGTTTTCACCACTCCACAGTGCGTATGATATGCAGAAACGACGATATCTTGGTGTTCGTGGGGTTTCAAGCTGAGATATGCATTTTCTGCGATAATCTTGGTGAGATTTCTGTCCGAAGTATGCAGAATCATCGAGATCGCACTTTTCGAGCTATTTAATGCGAGAAGCACGTTACCTGGTGCTTTCACCACTCCAGAGTGCGTATGATATGCAGAACCGACGATATCTTGGTTGTCGTGGGGTTTCAAGCTCGGATATGCATTTTCTGCGATAATCTTGGTGAGACTTCTGTCCGAAGTATGCAGAGTCATCGAGATCGTACTTTTCGAGCTATTTAATGCGAGAAACACGTTTTCTGGGGTTTTCATCACTCCACAGTTCGTTGGATATGCAGAACAGGAGATATCTTGGTTTTCGTAGGGTTTCTAGCAGAGATATGCATTTTCTGCGATAATCATGGTGAGACTTCTGTTAGAAGTATGCAGAATTATCGAGATCGCTCTTTTCGACCTATTTAATGCGAGCAAACACGTTATCTGGTGTTTTCACCACTCCACAGTTCGTTGGATATGCAGAACAGGAGATATCTTGGTTTTCGTGGGGTTTCTAGCAGAGATATGCAGTTTCTGCGATAATTTTGGTGAGACTTCTGTCCGAAGGATGCAGAAACATCAAGACCGCTCTTTTCGAGCTATTTAATGCAAGAAACACGTTTTCTGGGGTTTCCACCACACCACAGTTCGTTGGATGTGCAGAACCGGAGATAGCTTGGTTTTCGTGGGGTTTCAAGCTGAGATATGCATTTTTTACGATAATCATGGTGAGACTTCTGTCCGAAGTATGCAGAATCATCGAGATCGCACTTTTCGTGCTATTTAATGCGAGAAACAAGTTATCTGGTATTTTCAACACTCCACAGTGCGTTTGATATGCAGTACCAGCGATATCTTGGTTTTCGTGGGGTTTCAAGCTGAGATATGCATTTTCTGCGATAATCTTGGTGAGATTTCTGTCCGAAGTATGCAGAATCATCGAGAACGCACTTTTCGAGCTATTTAATGCGAGAAACACGTTATCTGGTGTTTTCACCACTCCAGAGTGCGTATGATATGCAGAACCGACGATATCTTGGTTGTCGTGGGGTTTCAAGCTCGGATATGCATTTTCTGCGATACTCTTGGTGAGACTTCTGTCCGAAGTATGCAGAATCATCGAGATCGCACTTTTCGAGCTATTTAATGCGAGAAACACGTTATCTGGTGTTTTCACCACACCACAGTGCGTTTGATATGCAAAACCGGCGATATCTTGGTTTTTGTGGGGTTTCAAGCTGAGATATGCATTTTTTACGATAATCTTGGTGAGACCTCTGTCCGAAGTATGCTGAATCATCGAGATCGCACTTTTCGAGATAGTTAATGCGAGAAAAACCTTATTTGGTGTTTTCACCACTCCACAGTGCGTTTGATATGCAGAACCAGCGATATCTTGGCTATCGTGGGATTTCAAGCTGAGATATGCATTTTTTACGATAATCTTGGTGAGACGTCTGTCCGAAGTATGCAGAATCATCGAGATCGCTCTTTTCGAGCTATTTAATGCGAGAAACACGTTATCTGATATTTTCACCACTCCACAGCGCGTTTGATATGCAGTACCAGCGATATCTTGGTTTTCGTGGGGTTTCAAGCTGAGATATGCATTTTCTGCGATAATCTTGGTGAGATTTCTGTCCGAAGTATGCAGAATCATCGAGAACGCACTTTTCGAGCTATTTAATGCGAGAAACACGTTATCTGGTGTTTTCAGCACTCCACAGTGCGTTTGTTATGCAGAACCAGCGATATCTTTGTTTTCGTGCGGATTCAAGCTGAGATATGCAATTTCTGCGATAATCTTGGTGAGACTTCTGTCCGAAGTATGCTTAATCATCGAGATCGCTCGTTTCGAGCTATATAATGCGAGAAACACGTTATCTGGTGTTTTCACCACTCCACAGTGCGTATGATATGCAGAAACGACGATATCTTGGTTTTCGTGGGGTTTCAAGCTCAGATATGCATTTTCTGCGATAATCTTGGTGAGACTTCTGTCCGAAGTATGCAGAATCATCGAGATCGCACTTTTCGAGCTATTTAATGCGAGAAACACGTTATCTGGTGTTTTCACCACTCCACAGTGCGTTTGATATGCAGAACAGTAGATATCTTGGCTTTCGTGGGGTTTCAAGCTGAGATATGCATTTTCTGCGATACTCTTGGTGAGACTTCTGTCCGAAGTATGCAGAATCATCGAGATCGCACTTTTCGAGCTATTTAATGCGAGAAACACGTTATCTGGTGTTTTCACCACACCACAGTGCGTTTGATATGCAAAACCCACGATATCTTGGTTTTTGTGGGGTTTCAAGCTGAGATATGCATTTTTTACGATAATCTTGGTGAGACTTCTGTCCGAAGTATGCTTAATCATCGAGACCGCTCTATTCGAGCTATTTAATGCGAGAAACTCGTTATCTGGTGTTTTCAGCACTCCACAGTGCGTTTGTTATGCAGAACCAGCGATATCTTGGTTTTCGTGGGGATTCAAGCTGAGATATGCAATTTCTGCGATAATCTTGGTGAGACTTCTGTCCGAAGTATACTTCATCATCGAGATCGCTCGTTTCGAGCTATTTAATGCGAGAAACACGTTATCTGGTGTTTTCACCACTCCACAGTGCGTTTGATATGCAGAACAGTAGATATCTTGGCTTTCGTGGGGTTTCAAGCTGAGATATGCATTTTCTGCGATACTCTTGGTGAGACTTCTGTCCGAAGTATGCAGAATCATCGAGATCGCTCTTTTCGAGCTATTTAATGCGAGAAACACGTTATCTGATATTTTCACCACTCCACAGAGCGTTTGATATGCAGTACCAGCGATATCTTGGTTTTCGTGGGGTTTCAAGCTGAGATATGCATTTTCTGCGATAATCGTGGTGAGATTTCTGTCCGAAGTATGCAGAATCATCGAGAACGCACTTTTCGAGCTATTTAATGCGAGAAACACGTTATCAGGTGTTTTCACCACTCCAGAGTGCGTATGATATGCAGAACCGACGATATCTTGGTTGTCGTGGGGTTTCAAGCTCGGATATGCATTTTCTGCGATACTCTTGGTGAGACTTCTGTCCGAAGTATGCAGAATCATCGAGATCGCACTTTTTGAGCTATTTAATGCGAGAAACACGTTATCTGGTGTTTTCATCACACCACAGTGCGTTTGATATGCAAAACCAGCGATATCTTGGTTTTTGTGGGGTTTCAAGCTGAGATATGCATTTTCTGCGATACTCTTGGTGAGACTTCTGTCCGAAGTATGCAGAATCATCGAGATCGCTCTTTTCGAGCTATTTAATGCGAGAAACACGTTATCTGGTGTTTTCAGCACTCCACAGTGCGTTTGTTATGCAGAACCAGCGATATCTTGGTTTTCGTGGGGATTCAAGCGGAGATATGCAATTTCTGCGATAATCTTGGTGAGACTTCTGTCCGAAGTATGCTTCATCATCGAGATCGCTCGTTTCGAGCTATATAATGCGAGAAACACGTTATCTGGTGTTTTCACCACTCCACAGTGCGTATGATATGCAGAAACGACGATATCTTGGTGTTCGTGGGGTTTCAAGCTGAGATATGCATTTTCTGCGATAATCTTGGTGAGATTTCTGTCCGAAGTATGCAGAATCATCGAGATCGCACTTTTCGAGCTATTTAATGCGAGAAGCACGTTACCTGGTGCTTTCACCACTCCAGAGTGCGTATGATATGCAGAACCGACGATATCTTGGTTGTCGTGGGGTTTCAAGCTCGGATATGCATTTTCTGCGATAATCTTGGTGAGACTTCTGTCCGAAGTATGCAGAGTCATCGAGATCGTACTTTTCGAGCTATTTAATGCGAGAAACACGTTTTCTGGGGTTTTCATCACTCCACAGTTCGTTGGATATGCAGAACAGGAGATATCTTGGTTTTCGTAGGGTTTCTAGCAGAGATATGCATTTTCTGCGATAATCATGGTGAGACTTCTGTTAGAAGTATGCAGAATTATCGAGATCGCTCTTTTCGACCTATTTAATGCGAGCAAACACGTTATCTGGTGTTTTCACCACTCCACAGTTCGTTGGATATGCAGAACAGGAGATATCTTGGTTTTCGTGGGGTTTCTAGCAGAGATATGCAGTTTCTGCGATAATTTTGGTGAGACTTCTGTCCGAAGGATGCAGAAACATCAAGACCGCTCTTTTCGAGCTATTTAATGCAAGAAACACGTTTTCTGGGGTTTCCACCACACCACAGTTCGTTGGATGTGCAGAACCGGAGATAGCTTGGTTTTCGTGGGGTTTCAAGCTGAGATATGCATTTTTTACGATAATCATGGTGAGACTTCTGTCCGAAGTATGCAGAATCATCGAGATCGCACTTTTCGTGCTATTTAATGCGAGAAACAAGTTATCTGGTATTTTCAACACTCCACAGTGCGTTTGATATGCAGTACCAGCGATATCTTGGTTTTCGTGGGGTTTCAAGCTGAGATATGCATTTTCTGCGATAATCTTGGTGAGATTTCTGTCCGAAGTATGCAGAATCATCGAGAACGCACTTTTCGAGCTATTTAATGCGAGAAACACGTTATCTGGTGTTTTCACCACTCCAGAGTGCGTATGATATGCAGAACCGACGATATCTTGGTTGTCGTGGGGTTTCAAGCTCGGATATGCATTTTCTGCGATACTCTTGGTGAGACTTCTGTCCGAAGTATGCAGAATCATCGAGATCGCACTTTTCGAGCTATTTAATGCGAGAAACACGTTTTCTGGTGTTTTCACCACACCACAGTGCGTTTGATATGCAAAACCGGCGATATCTTGGTTTTTGTGGGGTTTCAAGCTGAGATATGCATTTTTTACGATAATCTTGGTGAGACCTCTGTCCGAAGTATGCTGAATCATCGAGATCGCACTTTTCGAGATAGTTAATGCGAGAAAAACCTTATTTGGTGTTTTCACCACTCCACAGTGCGTTTGATATGCAGAACCAGCGATATCTTGGCTATCGTGGGATTTCAAGCTGAGATATGCATTTTTTACGATAATCTTGGTGAGACGTCTGTCCGAAGTATGCAGAATCATCGAGATCGCTCTTTTCGAGCTATTTAATGCGAGAAACACGTTATCTGATATTTTCACCACTCCACAGCGCGTTTGATATGCAGTACCAGCGATATCTTGGTTTTCGTGGGGTTTCAAGCTGAGATATGCATTTTCTGCGATAATCTTGGTGAGATTTCTGTCCGAAGTATGCAGAATCATCGAGAACGCACTTTTCGAGCTATTTAATGCGAGAAACACGTTATCTGGTGTTTTCAGCACTCCACAGTGCGTTTGTTATGCAGAACCAGCGATATCTTTGTTTTCGTGCGGATTCAAGCTGAGATATGCAATTTCTGCGATAATCTTGGTGAGACTTCTGTCCGAAGTATGCTTAATCATCGAGATCGCTCGTTTCGAGCTATATAATGCGAGAAACACGTTATCTGGTGTTTTCACCACTCCACAGTGCGTATGATATGCAGAAACGACGATATCTTGGTTTTCGTGGGGTTTCAAGCTCAGATATGCATTTTCTGCGATAATCTTGGTGAGACTTCTGTCCGAAGTATGCAGAATCATCGAGATCGCACTTTTCGAGCTATTTAATGCGAGAAACACGTTATCTGGTGTTTTCACCACTCCACAGTGCGTTTGATATGCAGAACAGTAGATATCTTGGCTTTCGTGGGGTTTCAAGCTGAGATATGCATTTTCTGCGATACTCTTGGTGAGACTTCTGTCCGAAGTATGCAGAATCATCGAGATCGCACTTTTCGAGCTATTTAATGCGAGAAACACGTTATCTGGTGTTTTCACCACACCACAGTGCGTTTGATATGCAAAACCCACGATATCTTGGTTTTTGTGGGGTTTCAAGCTGAGATATGCATTTTTTACGATAATCTTGGTGAGACTTCTGTCCGAAGTATGCTTAATCATCGAGACCGCTCTATTCGAGCTATTTAATGCGAGAAACTCGTTATCTGGTGTTTTCAGCACTCCACAGTGCGTTTGTTATGCAGAACCAGCGATATCTTGGTTTTCGTGGGGATTCAAGCTGAGATATGCAATTTCTGCGATAATCTTGGTGAGACTTCTGTCCGAAGTATACTTCATCATCGAGATCGCTCGTTTCGAGCTATTTAATGCGAGAAACACGTTATCTGGTGTTTTCACCACTCCACAGTGCGTTTGATATGCAGAACAGTAGATATCTTGGCTTTCGTGGGGTTTCAAGCTGAGATATGCATTTTCTGCGATACTCTTGGTGAGACTTCTGTCCGAAGTATGCAGAATCATCGAGATCGCTCTTTTCGAGCTATTTAATGCGAGAAACACGTTATCTGATGTTTTCAACACTCCACAGAGCGTTTGATATGCAGTACCAGCGATATCTTGGTTTTCGTGGGGTTTCAAGCTGAGATATGCATTTTCTGCGATAATCGTGGTGAGATTTCTGTCCGAAGTATGCAGAATCATCGAGAACGCACTTTTCGAGCTATTTAATGCGAGAAACACGTTATCAGGTGTTTTCACCACTCCAGAGTGCGTATGATATGCAGAACCGACGATATCTTGGTTGTCGTGGGGTTTCAAGCTCGGATATGCATTTTCTGCGATACTCTTGGTGAGACTTCTGTCCGAAGTATGCAGAATCATCGAGATCGCACTTTTTGAGCTATTTAATGCGAGAAACACGTTATCTGGTGTTTTCATCACACCACAGTGCGTTTGATATGCAAAACCAGCGATATCTTGGTTTTTGTGGGGTTTCAAGCTGAGATATGCATTTTCTGCGATACTCTTGGTGAGACTTCTGTCCGAAGTATGCAGAATCATCGAGATCGCTCTTTTCGAGCTATTTAATGCGAGAAACACGTTATCTGGTGTTTTCAGCACTCCACAGTGCGTTTGTTATGCAGAACCAGCGATATCTTGGTTTTCGTGGGGATTCAAGCGGAGATATGCAATTTCTGCGATAATCTTGGTGAGACTTCTGTCCGAAGTATGCTTCATCATCGAGATCGCTCGTTTCGAGCTATATAATGCGAGAAACACGTTATCTGGTGTTTTCACCACTCCACAGTGCGTATGATATGCAGAAACGACGATATCTTGGTGTTCGTGGGGTTTCAAGCTGAGATATGCATTTTCTGCGATAATCTTGGTGAGATTTCTGTCCGAAGTATGCAGAATCATCGAGATCGCACTTTTCGAGCTATTTAATGCGAGAAGCACGTTACCTGGTGCTTTCACCACTCCAGAGTGCGTATGATATGCAGAACCGACGATATCTTGGTTGTCGTGGGGTTTCAAGCTCGGATATGCATTTTCTGCGATAATCTTGGTGAGACTTCTGTCCGAAGTATGCAGAGTCATCGAGATCGTACTTTTCGAGCTATTTAATGCGAGAAACACGTTTTCTGGGGTTTTCATCACTCCACAGTTCGTTGGATATGCAGAACAGGAGATATCTTGGTTTTCGTGGGGTTTCTAGCAGAGATATGCAGTTTCTGCGATAATTTTGGTGAGACTTCTGTCCGAAGGATGCAGAAACATCAAGACCGCTCTTTTCGAGCTATTTAATGCAAGAAACACGTTTTCTGGGGTTTCCACCACACCACAGTTCGTTGGATGTGCAGAACCGGAGATAGCTTGGTTTTCGTGGGGTTTCAAGCTGAGATATGCATTTTTTACGATAATCATGGTGAGACTTCTGTCCGAAGTATGCAGAATCATCGAGATCGCACTTTTCGTGCTATTTAATGCGAGAAACAAGTTATCTGGTATTTTCAACACTCCACAGTGCGTTTGATATGCAGTACCAGCGATATCTTGGTTTTCGTGGGGTTTCAAGCTGAGATATGCATTTTCTGCGATAATCTTGGTGAGATTTCTGTCCGAAGTATGCAGAATCATCGAGAACGCACTTTTCGAGCTATTTAATGCGAGAAACACGTTATCTGGTGTTTTCACCACTCCAGAGTGCGTATGATATGCAGAACCGACGATATCTTGGTTGTCGTGGGGTTTCAAGCTCGGATATGCATTTTCTGCGATACTCTTGGTGAGACTTCTGTCCGAAGTATGCAGAATCATCGAGATCGCACTTTTCGAGCTATTTAATGCGAGAAACACGTTATCTGGTGTTTTCACCACACCACAGTGCGTTTGATATGCAAAACCGGCGATATCTTGGTTTTTGTGGGGTTTCAAGCTGAGATATGCATTTTTTACGATAATCTTGGTGAGACCTCTGTCCGAAGTATGCTGAATCATCGAGATCGCACTTTTCGAGATAGTTAATGCGAGAAAAACCTTATTTGGTGTTTTCACCACTCCACAGTGCGTTTGATATGCAGAACCAGCGATATCTTGGCTATCGTGGGATTTCAAGCTGAGATATGCATTTTTTACGATAATCTTGGTGAGACGTCTGTCCGAAGTATGCAGAATCATCGAGATCGCTCTTTTCGAGCTATTTAATGCGAGAAACACGTTATCTGATATTTTCACCACTCCACAGCGCGTTTGATATGCAGTACCAGCGATATCTTGGTTTTCGTGGGGTTTCAAGCTGAGATATGCATTTTCTGCGATAATCTTGGTGAGATTTCTGTCCGAAGTATGCAGAATCATCGAGAACGCACTTTTCGAGCTATTTAATGCGAGAAACACGTTATCTGGTGTTTTCAGCACTCCACAGTGCGTTTGTTATGCAGAACCAGCGATATCTTTGTTTTCGTGCGGATTCAAGCTGAGATATGCAATTTCTGCGATAATCTTGGTGAGACTTCTGTCCGAAGTATGCTTAATCATCGAGATCGCTCGTTTCGAGCTATATAATGCGAGAAACACGTTATCTGGTGTTTTCACCACTCCACAGTGCGTATGATATGCAGAAACGACGATATCTTGGTTTTCGTGGGGTTTCAAGCTCAGATATGCATTTTCTGCGATAATCTTGGTGAGACTTCTGTCCGAAGTATGCAGAATCATCGAGATCGCACTTTTCGAGCTATTTAATGCGAGAAACACGTTATCTGGTGTTTTCACCACTCCACAGTGCGTTTGATATGCAGAACAGTAGATATCTTGGCTTTCGTGGGGTTTCAAGCTGAGATATGCATTTTCTGCGATACTCTTGGTGAGACTTCTGTCCGAAGTATGCAGAATCATCGAGATCGCACTTTTCGAGCTATTTAATGCGAGAAACACGTTATCTGGTGTTTTCACCACACCACAGTGCGTTTGATATGCAAAACCCACGATATCTTGGTTTTTGTGGGGTTTCAAGCTGAGATATGCATTTTTTACGATAATCTTGGTGAGACTTCTGTCCGAAGTATGCTTAATCATCGAGACCGCTCTATTCGAGCTATTTAATGCGAGAAACTCGTTATCTGGTGTTTTCAGCACTCCACAGTGCGTTTGTTATGCAGAACCAGCGATATCTTGGTTTTCGTGGGGATTCAAGCTGAGATATGCAATTTCTGCGATAATCTTGGTGAGACTTCTGTCCGAAGTATACTTCATCATCGAGATCGCTCGTTTCGAGCTATTTAATGCGAGAAACACGTTATCTGGTGTTTTCACCACTCCACAGTGCGTTTGATATGCAGAACAGTAGATATCTTGGCTTTCGTGTGGTTTCAAGCTGAGATATGCATTTTCTGCGATACTCTTGGTGAGACTTCTGTCCGAAGTATGCAGAATCATCGAGATCGCTCTTTTCGAGCTATTTAATGCGAGAAACACGTTATCTGATATTTTCACCACTCCACAGAGCGTTTGATATGCAGTACCAGCGATATCTTGGTTTTCGTGGGGTTTCAAGCTGAGATATGCATTTTCTGCGATAATCGTGGTGAGATTTCTGTCCGAAGTATGCAGAATCATCGAGAACGCACTTTTCGAGCTATTTAATGCGAGAAACACGTTATCAGGGGTTTTCACCACTCCAGAGTGCGTATGATATGCAGAACCGACGATATCTTGGTTGTCGTGGGGTTTCAAGCTCGGATATGCATTTTCTGCGATACTCTTGGTGAGACTTCTGTCCGAAGTATGCAGAATCATCGAGATCGCACTTTTTGAGCTATTTAATGCGAGAAACACGTTATCTGGTGTTTTCATCACACCACAGTGCGTTTGATATGCAAAACCGGCGATATCTTGGTTTTTGTGGGGTTTCAAGCTGAGATATGCATTTTTTACGATAATCTTGGTGAGACTTCTGTCCGAAGTATGCTTAATCATCGAGATCGCTGTTTTCGTGCTGTTGAATGCGAAAAACACGTTTTCTGGTGTTTTCAGCACTCCACAGTGCGTTTGACATGCGGAAACTGCGATATCTTCGGTATCGTTGTTGTTTCCAGCTGAGACATGCATTTTCAGTGATAATCTTCATGATTCTGCTGTTACAAGTGTGCAGAATCACCGAAATCGCTGTTTTCGTGCTATTGAATGCGAAAAACACGTTTTCTGGTGTTTTCAGCACTCCACAGTGCGTTTGATATGCGGAAACTGCCATACCTTCGGTATCGTTGTTGTTTCCAGCTGAGATATGCATTATCAGTGATAATCTTCATGATTCTGCTGTTACAAGTGTGCAGAATCACCGAAATCGCTGTTTTCGTTCTATTGAATGCGAAAAACACGTTTTCTGGTGTTTTCAGCACTCCACAGTGCGTTTGATATGCGGAAACTGCCATATCTTCGGTATCGTTGTTGTTTCCAGCTGAGATATGCATTATCAGTGATAATCTTCATGATTCTGCTGTTACAAGTGTGCAGAATCACCGAAATCGCTGCTTTCGCGCTATTCAATGCGAAAAACACGTTTTCTGGTGTTTTCAGCACTCCACAGTGCGTTTGATATGCGGAAACTGCGATATCTTCGGTATCGTTGTTGTTTCCAGCTGAGATATGCACTTTCAGTGATAATCTTCACGATTCTGCTGTTTCAAGAGTGCAGAATCACCGAAATCGCTGTTTTCGTGCTTTTGAATGCGAAAAACACGTTTTCTGGTGTTTTCAGCACTCCACAGTGCGTTTGATATGCGGAAACTACGATATCTTCGGTATCGTTGTTGATTCCAGCTGAGATATGCATTTTCAGTGATAATCTTCATGATTCTGCTGTTACAAGTGTGCAGAATCACCGAAATCGCTGTTTTCGTGCTTTTGAATGCGAAAAACACGTTTTCTGGTGTTTTCAGCACTCCACAGTGCGTCTGATATGCGGAAACTACGATATCTTCGGTATCGTTGTTGTTTCCAGCTGAGACATGCATTTTCAGTGATAATCTTCATGATTCTGCTGTTACAAGTGTGCAGAATCACCGAAATCGCTGTTTTCGTGCTATTGAATGCGAAAAACACGTTTTCTGGTGTTTTCAGCACTCCACAGTGCGTTTGATATGCGGAAACTGCCATATCTTCGGTATCGTTGTTGTTTCCAGCTGAGATATGCATTATCAGTGATAATCTTCATGATTCTGCTGTTACAAGTGTGCAAAATCACCGAAATCGCTGTTCTCGCGCTATTCAATGCGAAAAACACGTTTTCTGGTGTTTTCAGCACTCCACAGTGCGTTTGATATGCGGAAACTGCCATATCTTCGGTATCGTTGTTGTTTCCAGCTGAGATATGCATTTTCAGTGATAATCTTCATGATTCTGCTGTTACAAGTGTGCAGAATCACCGAAATCGCTGTTGTCATGCTTTTGAATGCGAAAAACACGTTTTCTGGTGTTTTCAGCACTCCACAGTGCGTTTGATATGCGGAAACTGCGATATCTTCGGTATCGTTGTTGTTTCCAGCTGAGATATGCACTTTCAGTGTTAATCATCACGATTCTGCTGTTACAAGTGTGCAGAATCACCGAAATCGCTGTTTTCGTGCTTTTGAATGCGAAAAACACGTTTTCTGGTGTTTTCACCACTCCACAGTGCGTTTGATATGCGGAAACTGCGATATCTTCGGTATCGTTGTTGTTTCCAGCTGAGATATGCACTTTCAGTGATAATCTTCACGATTCTGCTGTTACAAGTGTGCAGAATCACCGAAATCGCTGTTTTCGTGCTTTTGAATGCGAAAAACACGTTTTCTGGTGTTTTCAGCACTCCACAGTGCGTTTGATATGCGGAAACTGCGATATCTTCGGTATCGTTGTTGTTTCCAGCTGAGACATGCATTTTCAGTGATAATCTTCATGATTCTGCTGTTACAAGTGTGCAGAATCACCGAAATCGCTGTTTTCGTGCTATTGAATGCGAAAAACACGTTTTCTGGTGTTTTCAGCACTCCACAGTGCGTTTGATATGCGGAAACTGCCATATCTTCGGTATCGTTGTTGTTTCCAGCTGAGATATGCATTTTCAGTGATAATCTTCATGATTCTGCTGTTACAAGTGTGCAGAATCACCGAAATCGCTGTTTTCGTGCTTTTGAATGCGAAAAACACGTTTTCTGGTGTTTTCAGCACTCCACAGTGCGTTTGATATGCGGAAACTGCGATATCTTCGGTATCGTTGTTGATTCCAGCTGAGATATGCATTTTCAGTGATAATCTTCATGATTCTGCTGTTACAAGTGTGCAGAATCACCGAAATCGCTGTTTTCGTGCTTTTGAATGCGAAAAACACGTTTTCTGGTGTTTTCAGCACTCCACAGTGCGTTTGATATGCGGAAACTACGATATCTTCGGTATCGTTGTTGTTTCCAGCTGAGACATGCATTTTCAGTGATAATCTTCATGATTCTGCTGTTACAAGAGTGCAGAATCACCGAAATCGCTGTTTTCGCGCTATTCAATGCGAAAAACACGTTTTCTGGTGTTTTCAGCACTCCACAGTGCGTTTGATAAGCGGAAACTGCCATATCTTCGGTATCGTTGTTGTTTCCAGCTGAGATATGCATTTTCAGTGATAATCTTCATGATTCTGCTGTTACAAGTGTGCAGAATCACCGAAATCGCTGTTTTCGTGCTTTTGAATGCGAAAAAAAAGTTTTCTGGTGTTTTCAGCACTCCACAGTGCGTTTGATATGCGGAAACTGCGATATCTTCGGTATCGTTGTTGATTCCAGCTGAGATATGCATTTTCAGTGATAATCTTCATGATTCTGCTGTTACAAGTGTGCAGAATCACCGAAATCGCTGTTTTCGTGCTTTTGAATGCGAAAAACACGTTTTCTGGTGTTTTCAGCACTCCACAGTGCGTCTGATATGCGGAAACTACGATATCTTCGGTATCGTTGTTGTTTCCAGCTGAGACATGCATTTTCAGTGATAATCTTCATGATTCTGCTGTTACAAGTGTGCAGAATCACCGAAATCGCTGTTTTCGTGCTATTGAATGCGAAAAACACGTTTTCTGGTGTTTTCAGCACTCCACAGTGCGTTTGATATGCGGAAACTGCCATATCTTCGGTATCGTTGTTGTTTCCAGCTGAGATATGCATTATCAGTGATAATCTTCATGATTCTGCTGTTACAAGTGTGCAAAATCACCGAAATCGCTGTTCTCGCGCTATTCAATGCGAAAAACACGTTTTCTGGTGTTTTCAGCACTCCACAGTGCGTTTGATATGCGGCAACTGCCATATCTTCGGTATCGTTGTTGTTTCCAGCTGAGATATGCATTTTCAGTGATAATCTTCATGATTCTGCTGTTACAAGTGTGCAGAATCACCGAAATCGCTGTTGTCGTGCTTTTGAATGCGAAAAACACGTTTTCTGGTGTTTTCAGCACTCCACAGTGCGTTTGATATGCGGAAACTGCGATATCTTCGGTATCGTTGTTGTTTCCAGCTGAGATATGCACTTTCAGTGTTAATCATCACGATTCTGCTGTTACAAGTGTGCAGAATCACCGAAATCGCTGTTTTCGTGCTTTTGAATGCGAAAAACACGTTTTCTGGTGTTTTCACCACTCCACAGTGCGTTTGATATGCGGAAACTGCGATATCTTCGGTATCGTTGTTGTTTCCAGCTGAGATATGCACTTTCAGTGATAATCTTCACGATTCTGCTGTTACAAGTGTGCAGAATCACCGAAATCGCTGTTTTCGTGCTTTTGAATGCGAAAAACACGTTTTCTGGTGTTTTCAGCACTCCACAGTGCGTTTGATATGCGGAAACTGCGATATCTTCGGTATCGTTGTTGTTTCCAGCTGAGACATGCATTTTCAGTGATAATCTTCATGATTCTGCTGTTACAAGTGTGCAGAATCACCGAAATCGCTGTTTTCGTACAATTGAATGCGAAAAACACGTTTTCTGGTGTTTTCAGCACTCCACAGTGCGTTTGAAATGCGGAAACTGCCATACCTTCGGTATCGTTGTTGTTTCCAGCTGAGATATGCATTATCAGTGATAATCTTCATGATTCTGCTGTTACAAGAGTGCAGAATCACCGAAATCGCTGTTTTCGCGCTATTCAATGCGAAAAACACGTTTTCTGGTGTTTTCAGCACTCCACAGTGCGTTTGATATGCGGAAACTGCCATATCTTCGGTATCGTTGTTGTTTCCAGCTGAGATATGCATTTTCAGTGATAATCTTCATGATTCTGCTGTTACAAGTGTGCAGAATCACCGAAATCGCTGTTTTCGTGCTTTTGAATGCGAAAAACACGTTTTCTGGTGTTTTCAGCACTCCACAGTGCGTTTGATATGCGGAAACTGCGATATCTTCGGTATCGTTGTTGATTCCAGCTGAGATATGCATTTTCAGTGATAATCTTCATGATTCTGCTGTTACAAGTGTGCAGAATCACCGAAATCGCTGTTTTCGTGCTTTTGAATGCGAAAAACACGTTTTCTGGTGTTTTCAGCACTCCACAGTGCGTTTGATATGCGGAAACTACGATATCTTCGGTATCGTTGTTGTTTCCAGCTGAGATATGCACTTTCAGTGATAATCTTCATGATTCTGCTGTTACAAGAGTACAGAATCACCGAAATCGCTGTTTTCGCGCTATTCAATGCGAAAAACACGTTTTCTGGTGTTTTCAGCACTCCACAGTGCGTTTGATATGCGGAAACTGCGATATCTTCGGTATCGTTCTTGATTCCAGCTGAGATATGCATTTTCAGTGATAATCTTCATGATTCTGCTGTTACAAGTGTGCAGAATCACCGAAATCGCTGTTTTCGTGCTTTTGAATGCGAAAAACACGTTTTCTGGTGTTTTCAGCACTCCACAGTGCGTTTGATATGCGGAAACTACGATATCTTCGGTATCGTTGTTGTTTCCAGCTGAGACATGCATTTTCAGTGATAATCTTCATGATTCTGCTGTTACAAGTGTGCAGAATCACCGAAATCGCTGTTTTCGTGCTTTTGAATGCGAAAAACACGTTTTCTGGTGTTTTCAGCACTCCACAGTGCGTTTGATATGCGGAAACTACGATATCTTCGGTATCGTTGTTGTTTCCAGCTGAGACATGCATTTTCAGTGATAATCTTCATGATTCTGCTGTTAAAAGTGTGCAGAATCACCGAAATCGCTGTTTTCGTGCTATTGAATGCGAAAAACACGTTTTCTGGTGTTTTCAGCACTCCACAGTGCGTTTGATATGCGGAAACTGCCATATCTTCGGTATCGTTGTTGTTTCCAGCTGAGATATGCACTTTCAGTGATAATCTTCATGATTCTGCTGTTACAAGTGTGCAGAATCACCGAAATCGCTGTTTTCGTGCTATTGAATGCGAAAAACACGTTTTCTGGTGTTTTCAGCACTCTACAGTGCGTTTGATATGCGGAAACTGCCATACCTTCGGTATCGTTGTTGTTTCCAGCTGAGATATGCACTTTCAGTGTTAATCTTCACGATTCTGCTGTTACAAGTGTGCCAAATCACCGAAATCGCTGTTTTCGCGCTATTCAATGCGAAAAACACGTTTTCTGGTGTTTTCAGCACTCCACAGTGCGTTTGATATGCGGAAACTGCGATATCTTCGGTATCGTTGTTGTTTCCAGCTGAGATATGCACTTTCAGTGATAATCTTCACGATTCTGCTGTTACAAGTGTGCAGAATCACCGAAATCGCTGTTTTCGTGCTTTTGAATGCGAAAAACACGTTTTCTGGTGTTTTCAGCACTCCACAGTGCGTTTGATATGCGGAAACTACGATATCTTCGGTATCGTTGTTGTTTCCAGCTGAGACATGCATTTTCAGTGATAATCTTCATGATTCTGCTGTTAAAAGTGTGCAGAATCACCGAAATCGCTGTTTTCGTGCTATTGAATGCGAAAAACACGTTTTCTGGTGTTTTCAGCACTCCACAGTGCGTTTGATATGCGGAAACTGCCATATCTTCGGTATCGTTGTTGTTTCCAGCTGAGATATGCATTTTCAGTGATAATCTTCATGATTCTGCTGTTACAAGTGTGCAGAATCACCGAAATCGCTGTTTTCGTGCTATTGAATGCGAAAAACACGTTTTCTGGTGTTTTCAGCACTCCACAGTGCGTTTGATATGCGGAAACTGCCATATCTTCGGTATCGTTGTTGTTTCCAGCTGAGATATGCATTATCAGTGATAATCTTCATGATTCTGCTGTTACAAGTGTGCAGAATCACCGAAATCGCTGTTCTCGCGCTATTCAATGCGAAAAACACGTTTTCTGGTGTTTTCAGCACTCCACAGTGCGTTTGATATGCGGAAACTGCCATATCTTCGGTATCGTTGTTGTTTCCAGCTGAGATATGCATTTTCAGTGATAATCTTCATGATTCTGCTGTTACAAGTGTGCAGAATCGCCGAAATCGCTGTTCTCGCGCTATTCAATGCGAAAAACACGTTTTCTGGTGTTTTCAGCACTCCACAGTGCGTTTGATATGCGGAAACTACGATATCTTCGGTATCGTTGTTGTTTCCAGCTGAGATATGCACTTTCAGTGATAATCTTCATGATTCTGCTGTTACAAGAGTACAGAATCACCGAAATCGCTGTTTTCGCGCTATTCAATGCGAAAAACACGTTTTCTGGTGTTTTCAGCACTCCACAGTGCGTTTGATATGCGGAAACTGCGATATCTTCGGTATCGTTGTTGATTCCAGCTGAGATATGCATTTTCAGTGATAATCTTCATGATTCTGCTGTTACAAGTGTGCAGAATCACCGAAATCGCTGTTTTCGTGCTTTTGAATGCGAAAAACACGTTTTCTGGTGTTTTCAGCACTCCACAGTGCGTTTGATATGCGGAAACTGCGATATCTTCGGTATCGTTGTTGATTCCAGCTGAGATATGCATTTTCAGTGATAATCTTCATGATTCTGCTGTTACAAGTGTGCAGAATCACCGAAATCGCTGTTTTCGTGCTTTTGAATGCGAAAAACACGTTTTCTGGTGTTTTCAGCACTCCACAGTGCGTTTGATATGCGGAAACTACGATATCTTCGGTATCGTTGTTGTTTCCAGCTGAGATATGCACTTTCAGTGATAATCTTCATGATTCTGCTGTTACAAGAGTACAGAATCACCGAAATCGCTGTTTTCGCGCTATTCAATGCGAAAAACACGTTTTCTGGTGTTTTCAGCACTCCACAGTGCGTTTGATATGCGGAAACTGCGATATCTTCGGTATCGTTCTTGATTCCAGCTGAGATATGCATTTTCAGTGATAATCTTCATGATTCTGCTGTTACAAGTGTGCAGAATCACCGAAATCGCTGTTTTCGTGCTTTTGAATGCGAAAAACACGTTTTCTGGTGTTTTCAGCACTCCACAGTGCGTTTGATATGCGGAAACTACGATATCTTCGGTATCGTTGTTGTTTCCAGCTGAGACATGCATTTTCAGTGATAATCTTCATGATTCTGCTGTTACAAGTGTGCAGAATCACCGAAATCGCTGTTTTCGTGCTTTTGAATGCGAAAAACACGTTTTCTGGTGTTTTCAGCACTCCACAGTGCGTTTGATATGCGGAAACTACGATATCTTCGGTATCGTTGTTGTTTCCAGCTGAGACATGCATTTTCAGTGATAATCTTCATGATTCTGCTGTTAAAAGTGTGCAGAATCACCGAAATCGCTGTTTTCGTGCTATTGAATGCGAAAAACACGTTTTCTGGTGTTTTCAGCACTCCACAGTGCGTTTGATATGCGGAAACTGCCATATCTTCGGTATCGTTGTTGTTTCCAGCTGAGATATGCACTTTCAGTGATAATCTTCATGATTCTGCTGTTACAAGTGTGCAGAATCACCGAAATCGCTGTTTTCGTGCTATTGAATGCGAAAAACACGTTTTCTGGTGTTTTCAGCACTCTACAGTGCGTTTGATATGCGGAAACTGCCATACCTTCGGTATCGTTGTTGTTTCCAGCTGAGATATGCACTTTCAGTGTTAATCTTCACGATTCTGCTGTTACAAGTGTGCCAAATCACCGAAATCGCTGTTTTCGCGCTATTCAATGCGAAAAACACGTTTTCTGGTGTTTTCAGCACTCCACAGTGCGTTTGATATGCGGAAACTGCGATATCTTCGGTATCGTTGTTGTTTCCAGCTGAGATATGCACTTTCAGTGATAATCTTCACGATTCTGCTGTTACAAGTGTGCAGAATCACCGAAATCGCTGTTTTCGTGCTTTTGAATGCGAAAAACACGTTTTCTGGTGTTTTCAGCACTCCACAGTGCGTTTGATATGCGGAAACTACGATATCTTCGGTATCGTTGTTGTTTCCAGCTGAGACATGCATTTTCAGTGATAATCTTCATGATTCTGCTGTTAAAAGTGTGCAGAATCACCGAAATCGCTGTTTTCGTGCTATTGAATGCGAAAAACACGTTTTCTGGTGTTTTCAGCACTCCACAGTGCGTTTGATATGCGGAAACTGCCATATCTTCGGTATCGTTGTTGTTTCCAGCTGAGATATGCATTTTCAGTGATAATCTTCATGATTCTGCTGTTACAAGTGTGCATAATCACCGAAATCGCTGTTTTCGTGCTATTGAATGCGAAAAACACGTTTTCTGGTGTTTTCAGCACTCCACAGTGCGTTTGATATGCGGAAACTGCCATATCTTCGGTATCGTTGTTGTTTCCAGCTGAGATATGCATTATCAGTGATAATCTTCATGATTCTGCTGTTACAAGTGTGCAGAATCACCGAAATCGCTGTTCTCGCGCTATTCAATGCGAAAAACACGTTTTCTGGTGTTTTCAGCACTCCAGAGTGCGTTTGATATGCGGAAACTGCCATATCTTCGGTATCGTTGTTGTTTCCAGCTGAGATATGCATTTTCAGTGATAATCTTCATGATTCTGCTGTTACAAGTGTGCAGAATCGCCGAAATCGCTGTTCTCGCGCTATTCAATGCGAAAAACACGTTTTCTGGTGTTTTCAGCACTCCACAGTGCGTTTGATATGCGGAAACTACGATATCTTCGGTATCGTTGTTGTTTCCAGCTGAGATATGCACTTTCAGTGATAATCTTCATGATTCTGCTGTTACAAGAGTACAGAATCACCGAAATCGCTGTTTTCGCGCTATTCAATGCGAAAAACACGTTTTCTGGTGTTTTCAGCACTCCACAGTGCGTTTGATATGCGGAAACTGCGATATCTTCGGTATCGTTGTTGATTCCAGCTGAGATATGCATTTTCAGTGATAATCTTCATGATTCTGCTGTTACAAGTGTGCAGAATCACCGAAATCGCTGTTTTCGTGCTTTTGAATGCGAAAAACACGTTTTCTGGTGTTTTCAGCACTCCACAGTGCGTTTGATATGCGGAAACTACGATATCTTCGGTATCGTTGTAGTTTCCAGCTGAGACATGCATTTTCAGTGATAATCTTCATGATTCTGCTGTTACAAGTGTGCAGAATCACCGAAATCGCTGTTTTCGTGCTATTGAATGCGAAAAACACGTTTTCTGGTGTTTTCAGCACTCCACAGTGCGTTTGATATGCGGAAACTGCCATACCTTCGGTATCGTTGTTGTTTCCAGCTGAGATATGCACTTTCAGTGTTAATCTTCACGATTCTGCTGTTACAAGTGTGCAGAATCACCGAAATCGCTGTTTTCGCGCTATTCAATGCGAAAAACACGTTTTCTAGTGTTTTCAGCACTCCACAGTGCGTTTGATATGCGGAAACTACGATATCTTCGGTATCGTTGTTGTTTCCAGCTGAGATATGCACTTTCAGTGATAATCTTCATGATTCTGCTGTTACAAGAGTACAGAATCACCGAAATCGCTGTTTTCGCGCTATTCAATGCGAAAAACACGTTTTCTGGTGTTTTCAGCACTCCACAGTGCGTTTGATATGCGGAAACTGCGATATCTTCGGTATCGTTGTTGATTCCAGCTGAGATATGCATTTTCAGTGATAATCTTCATGATTCTGCTGTTACAAGTGTGCAGAATCACCGAAATCGCTGTTTTCGTGCTTTTGAATGCGAAAAACACGTTTTCTGGTGTTTTCAGCACTCCACAGTGCGTTTGATATGCGGAAACTACGATATCTTCGGTATCGTTGTTGTTTCCAGCTGAGACATGCATTTTCAGTGATAATCTTCATGATTCTGCTGTTACAAGTGTGCAGAATCACCGAAATCGCTGTTTTCGTGCTATTGAATGCGAAAAACACGTTTTCTGGTGTTTTCAGCACTCCACAGTGCGTTTGATATGCGGAAACTGCCATACCTTCGGTATCGTTGTTGTTTCCAGCTGAGATATGCACTTTCAGTGTTAATCTTCACGATTACGCTGTTACAAGTGTGCAGAATCACCGAAATCGCTGTTTTCGCGCTATTCAATGCGAAAAACACGTTTTCTGGTGTTTTCAGCACTCCACAGTGCGTTTGATATGCGGAAACTGCGATATCTTCGGTATCGTTGTTGTTTCCAGCTGAGATATGCACTTTCAGTGATAATCTTCACGATTCTGCTGTTACAAGTGTGCAGAATCACCGAAATCGCTGTTTTCGTGCTTTTGAATGCGAAAAACACGTTTTCTGGTGTTTTCAGCACTCCACAGTGCGTTTGATATGCGGAAACTACGATATCTTCGGTATCGTTGTTGTTTCCAGCTGAAACATGCATTTTCAGTGATAATCTTCATGATTCTGCTGTTAAAAGTGTGCAGAATCACCGAAATCGCTGTTTTCGTGCTATTGAATGCGAAAAACACGTTTTCTGGTGTTTTCAGCACTCCACAGTGCGTTTGATATGCGGAAACTGCCATATCTTCGGTATCGTTGTTGTTTCCAGCTGAGACATGCATTTTCAGTGATAATCTTCATGATTCTGCTGTTACAAGTGTGCAGAATCACCGAAATCGCTGTTTTCGTGCTATTGAATGCGAAAAACACGTTTTCTGGTGTTTTCAGCACTCCACAGTGCGTTTGATATGCGGAAACTGCCATATCTTCGGTATCGTTGTTGTTTCCAGCTGAGATATGCATTATCAGTGATAATCTTCATGATTCTGCTGTTACAAGTGTGCAGAATCACCGAAATCGCTGTTCTCGCGCTATTCAAAGCGAAAAACACGTTTTCTGGTGTTTTCAGCACTCCACAGTGCGTTTGATATGCGGAAACTGCCATATCTTCGGTATCGTTGTTGTTTCCAGCTGAGATATGCATTTTCAGTGATAATCTTCATGATTCTGCTGTTACAAGTGTGCAGAATCACCGAAATCGCTGTTCTCGCGCTATTCAATGCGAAAAACACGTTTTCTGGTGTTTTCAGCACTCCACAGTGCGTTTGATATGCGGAAACTACGATATCTTCGGTATCGTTGTTGTTTCCAGCTGAGACATGCATTTTCAGTGATAATCTTCATGATTCTGCTGTTACAAGTGTGCAGAATCACCGCAATCGCTGTTTTCGTGCTATTGAATGCGAAAAACACGTTTTCTGGTGTTTTCAGCACTCCACAGTGCGTTTGATATGCGGAAACTGCCATACCTTCGGTATCGTTGTTGTTTCCAGCTGAGATATGCACTTTCAGTGTTAATCTTCACGATTCTGCTGTTACAAGTGTGCAGAATCACCGAAATCGCTGTTCTCGCGCTATTCAATGCGAAAAACACGTTTTCTGGTGTTTTCAGCACTCCACAGTGCGTTTGATATGCGGAAACTGCGATATCTTCGGTATCGTTGTTGTTTCCAGCTGAGATATGCACTTTCAGTGATAATCTTCATGATTCTGCTGTTACAAGTGTGCAGAATCACCGAAATCGCTGTTCTCGCGCTATTCAATGCGAAAAACACGTTTTCTGGTGTTTTCAGCACTCCACAGTGCGTTTGATATGCGGAAACTACGATATCTTCGGTATCGTTGTTGTTTCCAGCTGAAACATGCATTTTCAGTGATAATCTTCATGATTCTGCTGTTAAAAGTGTGCAGAATCACCGAAATCGCTGTTTTCGTGCTATTGAATGCGAAAAACACGTTTTCTGGTGTTTTCAGCACTCCACAGTGCGTTTGATATGCGGAAACTGCCATATCTTCGGTATCGTTGTTGTTTCCAGCTGAGACATGCATTTTCAGTGATAATCTTCATGATTCTGCTGTTACAAGTGTGCAGAATCACCGAAATCGCTGTTTTCGTGCTATTGAATGCGAAAAACACGTTTTCTGGTGTTTTCAGCACTCCACAGTGCGTTTGATATGCGGAAACTGCCATATCTTCGGTATCGTTGTTGTTTCCAGCTGAGATATGCATTATCAGTGATAATCTTCATGATTCTGCTGTTACAAGTGTGCAGAATCACCGAAATCGCTGTTCTCGCGCTATTCAAAGCGAAAAACACGTTTTCTGGTGTTTTCAGCACTCCACAGTGCGTTTGATATGCGGAAACTGCCATATCTTCGGTATCGTTGTTGTTTCCAGCTGAGATATGCATTTTCAGTGATAATCTTCATGATTCTGCTGTTACAAGTGTGCAGAATCACCGAAATCGCTGTTCTCGCGCTATTCAATGCGAAAAACACGTTTTCTGGTGTTTTCAGCACTCCACAGTGCGTTTGATATGCGGAAACTACGATATCTTCGGTATCGTTGTTGTTTCCAGCTGAGACATGCATTTTCAGTGATAATCTTCATGATTCTGCTGTTACAAGTGTGCAGAATCACCGCAATCGCTGTTTTCGTGCTATTGAATGCGAAAAACACGTTTTCTGGTGTTTTCAGCACTCCACAGTGCGTTTGATATGCGGAAACTGCCATACCTTCGGTATCGTTGTTGTTTCCAGCTGAGATATGCACTTTCAGTGTTAATCTTCACGATTCTGCTGTTACAAGTGTGCAGAATCACCGAAATCGCTGTTCTCGCGCTATTCAATGCGAAAAACACGTTTTCTGGTGTTTTCAGCACTCCACAGTGCGTTTGATATGCGGAAACTGCCATATCTTCGGTATCGTTGTTGTTTCCAGCTGAGATATGCATTTTCAGTGATAATCTTCATGATTCTGCTGTTACAAGTGTGCAGAATCACCGAAATCGCTGTTCTCGCGCTATTCAATGCGAAAAACACGTTTTCTGGTGTTTTCAGCACTCCACAGTGCGTTTGATATGCGGAAACTGCCATATCTTCGGTATCGTTGTTGTTTCCAGCTGAGATATGCATTATCAGTGATAATCTTCATGATTCTGCTGTTACAAGTGTGCAGAATCACCGAAATCGCTGTTCTCGCGCTATTCAAAGCGAAAAACACGTTTTCTGGTGTTTTCAGCACTCCACAGTGCGTTTGATATGCGGAAACTGCCATATCTTCGGTATCGTTGTTGTTTCCAGCTGAGATATGCATTTTCAGTGATAATCTTCATGATTCTGCTGTTACAAGTGTGCAGAATCACCGAAATCGCTGTTCTCGCGCTATTCAATGCGAAAAACACGTTTTCTGGTGTTTTCAGCACTCCACAGTGCGTTTGATATGCGGAAACTACGATATCTTCGGTATCGTTGTTGTTTCCAGCTGAGACATGCATTTTCAGTGATAATCTTCATGATTCTGCTGTTACAAGTGTGCAGAATCACCGCAATCGCTGTTTTCGTGCTATTGAATGCGAAAAACACGTTTTCTGGTGTTTTCAGCACTCCACAGTGCGTTTGATATGCGGAAACTGCCATACCTTCGGTATCGTTGTTGTTTCCAGCTGAGATATGCACTTTCAGTGTTAATCTTCACGATTCTGCTGTTACAAGTGTGCAGAATCACCGAAATCGCTGTTCTCGCGCTATTCAATGCGAAAAACACGTTTTCTGGTGTTTTCAGCACTCCACAGTGCGTTTGATATGCGGAAACTGCCATATCTTCGGTATCGTTGTTGTTTCCAGCTGAGATATGCATTTTCAGTGATAATCTTCATGATTCTGCTGTTACAAGTGTGCAGAATCACCGAAATCGCTGTTCTCGCGCTATTCAATGCGAAAAACACGTTTTCTGGTGTTTTCAGCACTCCACAGTGCGTTTGATATGCGGAAACTACGATATCTTCGGTATCGTTGTTGTTTCCAGCTGAGATATGCACTTTCAGTGATAATCTTCATGATTCTGCTGTTACAAGAGTACAGAATCACCGAAATCGCTGTTTTCGCGCTATTCAATGCGAAAAACACGTTTTCTGGTGTTTTCAGCACTCCACAGTGCGTTTGATATGCGGAAACTGCGATATCTTCGGTATCGTTGTTGATTCCAGCTGAGATATGCATTTTCAGTGATAATCTTCATGATTCTGCTGTTACAAGTGTGCAGAATCACCGAAATCGCTGTTTTCGTGCTTTTGAATGCGAAAAACACGTTTTCTGGTGTTTTCAGCACTCCACAGTGCGTTTGATATGCGGAAACTACGATATCTTCGGTATCGTTGTTGTTTCCAGCTGAGACATGCATTTTCAGTGATAATCTTCATGATTCTGCTGTTACAAGTGTGCAGAATCACCGAAATCGCTGTTTTCGTGCTATTGAATGCGAAAAACACGTTTTCTGGTGTTTTCAACACTCCACAGTGCGTTTGATATGCGGAAACTGCCATACCTTCGGTATCGTTGTTGTTTCCAGCTGAGATATGCACTTTCAGTGTTAATCTTCACGATTCTGCTGTTACAAGTGTGCAGAATCACCGAAATCGCTGTTCTCGCGCTATTCAATGCGAAAAACACGTTTTCTGGTGTTTTCAGCACTCCACAGTGCGTTTGATATGCGGAAACTACGATATCTTCGGTATCGTTGTTGTTTCCAGCTGAGATATGCACTTTCAGTGATAATCTTCATGATTCTGCTGTTACAAGAGTGCAGAATCACCGAAATCGCTGTTTTCGTGCTTTTGAATGCGAAAAACACGTTTTCTGGTGTTTTCAGCACTCCACAGTGCGTTTGATATGCGGAAACTACGATATCTTCGGTATCGTTGTTGTTTCCAGCTGAGACATGCATTTTCAGTGATAATCTTCATGATTCTGCTGTTACAAGTGTGCAGAATCACCGAAATCGCTGTTTTCGCGCTATTCAATGCGAAAAACACGTTTTCTGGTGTTTTCAGCACTCCACAGTGCGTTTGATATGCGGAAACTACGATATCTTCGGTATCGTTGTTGTTTCCAGCTGAAACATGCATTTTCAGTGATAATCTTCATGATTCTGCTGTTAAAAGTGTGCAGAATCACCGAAATCGCTGTTCTCGCGCTATTCAATGCGAAAAACACGTTTTCTGGTGTTTTCAGCACTCCACAGTGCGTTTGATATGCGGAAACTACGATATCTTCGGTATCGTTGTTGTTTCCAGCTGAGATATGCACTTTCAGTGATAATCTTCATGATTCTGCTGTTACAAGAGTGCAGAATCACCGAAATCGCTGTTTTCGCGCTATTCAATGCGAAAAACACGTTTTCTGGTGTTTTCAGCACTCCACAGTGCGTTTGATATGCGGAAACTGCGATATCTTCGGTATCGTTGTTGTTTCCAGCTGAGATATGCACTTTCAGTGATAATCTTCACGATTCTGCTGTTACAAGTGTGCAGAATCACCGAAATCGCTGTTTTCGTGCTTTTGAATGCGAAATACACGTTTTCTGGTGTTTTCAGCACTCCACAGTGCGTTTGATTTGCGGAAACTGCCATACCTTCGGTATCGTTGTTGTTTCCAGCTGAGATATGCACTTTCAGTGTTAATCTTCACGATTCTGCCGTTACAAGTGTGCAGAATCACCGAAATCGCTGTTTTCGCGCTATTCAATGCGAAAAACACGTTTTCTGGTGTTTTCAGCACTCCACAGTGCGTTTGATATGCGGAAACTGCGATATCTTCGGTATCGTTGTTGTTTCCAGCTGAGATATGCACTTTCAGTGATAATCTTCACGATTCTGCTGTTACAAGTGTGCAGAATCACCGAAATCGCTGTTTTCGTGCTTTTGAATGCGAAAAACACGTTTCCTGGTGTTTTCAGCACTCCACAGTGCGTTTGATATGCGGAAACTACGATATCTTCGGTATCGTTGTTGTTTCCTGCTGAGATATGCGTTTTCAGTGATAATCTTCATGATTCTGCTGTTACAAGTGTGCAGAATCACCGAAATCGCTGTTTTCGTGCTTTTGAATGCGAAATACACGTTTTCTGGTGTTTTCAGCACTCCACAGTGCGTTTGATTTGCGGAAACTGCCATACCTTCGGTATCGTTGTTGTTTCCAGCTGAGATATGCACTTTCAGTGTTAATCTTCACGATTCTGCCGTTACAAGTGTGCAGAATCACCGAAATCGCTGTTTTCGCGCTATTCAATGCGAAAAACACGTTTTCTGGTGTTTTCAGCACTCCACAGTGCGTTTGATATGCGGAAACTGCGATATCTTCGGTATCGTTGTTGTTTCCAGCTGAGATATGCACTTTCAGTGATAATCTTCACGATTCTGCTGTTACAAGTGTGCAGAATCACCGAAATCGCTGTTTTCGTGCTTTTGAATGCGAAAAACACGTTTCCTGGTGTTTTCAGCACTCCACAGTGCGTTTGATATCCGGAAACTACGATATCTTCGGTATCGTTGTTGTTTCCTGCTGAGATATGCGTTTTCAGTGATAATCTTCATGATTCTGCTGTTACAAGTGTGCAGAATCACCGAAATCGCTGTTTGCGTGCTATTGAATGCGAAAAACACGTTTTCTGGTGTTTTCAGCACTCCACAGTGCGTTTGATATGCGGAAACTACGATATCTTCGGTATCGTTGTTGTTTCCCGCTGAGATATGCATTTTCAGTGATAATCTGAATGATTCTGCTGTTACAAGTGTCCAGAATCACCGAAATCGCTGTTTTCGTGCTTTTGAATGCGAAAAACACGTTTCCTGGTGTTTTCAGCACTCCACAGTGCGTTTGATATGCGGAAACTGCCATATCTTCGGTATCGTTGTTGTTTCCAGCTGAGATATGCATTTTCAGTGATAATCTTCATGATTCTGCTGTTACAAGTGTGCAGAATCACCGAAAGCGCTGTTTGCGTGCTATTGAATGCGAAAAACACGTTTTCTGGTGTTTTCAGCACTCCACAGTGCGTTTGATATGCGGAAACTACGATATCTTCGGTATCGTTGTTGTTTCCCGCTGAGATATGCATTTTCAGTGATAATCTTCATGATTCTGCTGTTACAAGAGTGCAGAATCACCGAAATCTCTGTTTTCGTATTATTCAATGCGAAAAACACGTTTTCTGGTGTTTTCAGCACTCCACAGTGCGTTTGATATGCGGAAACTGCCATATCTTCGGTATCGTTGTTGTTTCCAGCTGAGATATGCATTTTCAGTGATAATCTTCATGATTCTGCTGTTACAAGTGTGCAGAATCACCGAAATCGCTGTTTTCGTGCTTTTGAATGCGAAAAACACGTTTTCTGGTGTTTTCAGCACTCCACAGTGCGTTTGATATGCGGAAACTGCGATATCTTCGGTATCGTTGTTGTTTCCAGCTGAGATATGCACTTTCAGTGTTAATCTTCACGATTCTGCTGTTACAAGTGTGCAGAATCACCGAAATCGCTGTGTTCGTGCTTTTGAATGCGAAAAACACGTTTTCTGGTGTTTTCAGCACTCCACAGTGCGTTTGATATGCGGAAACTGCCATATCTTCGGTATCGTTGTTGTTTCCAGCTGAGATATGCATTTTCAGTGATAATCTTCACGATTCTGCTGTTACAAGTGTGCAGAATCACCGAAATCGCTGTTTTCGTGCTTTTGAATGCGAAAAACACGTTTTCTGGTGTTTTCAGCACTCCACAGTGCGTTTGATATGCGGAAACTACGATATCTTCGGTACCGTTGTTGTTTCCAGCTGAAACATGCATTTTCAGTGATAATCTTCATGATTCTGCTGTTAAAAGTGTGCAGAATCACCGAAATCGCTGTTCTCGCGCTATTCAATGCGAAAAACACGTTTTCTGGTGTTTTCAGCACTCCACAGTGCGTTTGATATGCGGAAACTACGATATCTTCGGTATCGTTGTTGTTTCCAGCTGAGATATGCACTTTCAGTGATAATCTTCATGATTCTGCTGTTACAAGAGTGCAGAATCACCGAAATCGCTGTTTTCGCGCTATTCAATGCGAAAAACACGTTTTCTGGTGTTTTCAGCACTCCACAGTGCGTTTGATATGCGGAAACTGCGATATCTTCGGTATCGTTGTTGTTTCCAGCTGAGATATGCACTTTCAGTGATAATCTTCACGATTCTGCTGTTACAAGTGTGCAGAATCACCGAAATCGCTGTTTTCGTGCTTTTGAATGCGAAATACACGTTTTCTGGTGTTTTCAGCACTCCACAGTGCGTTTGATTTGCGGAAACTGCCATACCTTCGGTATCGTTGTTGTTTCCAGCTGAGATATGCACTTTCAGTGTTAATCTTCACGATTCTGCCGTTACAAGTGTGCAGAATCACCGAAATCGCTGTTTTCGCGCTATTCAATGCGAAAAACACGTTTTCTGGTGTTTTCAGCACTCCACAGTGCGTTTGATATGCGGAAACTGCGATATCTTCGGTATCGTTGTTGTTTCCAGCTGAGATATGCACTTTCAGTGATAATCTTCACGATTCTGCTGTTACAAGTGTGCAGAATCACCGAAATCGCTGTTTTCGTGCTTTTGAATGCGAAAAACACGTTTCCTGGTGTTTTCAGCACTCCACAGTGCGTTTGATATGCGGAAACTACGATATCTTCGGTATCGTTGTTGTTTCCTGCTGAGATATGCGTTTTCAGTGATAATCTTCATGATTCTGCTGTTACAAGTGTGCAGAATCACCGAAATCGCTGTTTGCGTGCTATTGAATGCGAAAAACACGTTTTCTGGTGTTTTCAGCACTCCACAGTGCGTTTGATATGCGGAAACTACGATATCTTCGGTATCGTTGTTGTTTCCCGCTGAGATATGCATTTTCAGTGATAATCTGAATGATTCTGCTGTTACAAGTGTCCAGAATCACCGAAATCGCTGTTTTCGTGCTTTTGAATGCGAAAAACACGTTTCCTGGTGTTTTCAGCACTCCACAGTGCGTTTGATATGCGGAAACTGCCATATCTTCGGTATCGTTGTTGTTTCCAGCTGAGATATGCATTTTCAGTGATAATCTTCATGATTCTGCTGTTACAAGTGTGCAGAATCACCGAAAGCGCTGTTTGCGTGCTATTGAATGCGAAAAACACGTTTTCTGGTGTTTTCAGCACTCCACAGTGCGTTTGATATGCGGAAACTACGATATCTTCGGTATCGTTGTTGTTTCCCGCTGAGATATGCATTTTCAGTGATAATCTTCATGATTCTGCTGTTACAAGAGTGCAGAATCACCGAAATCTCTGTTTTCGTATTATTCAATGCGAAAAACACGTTTTCTGGTGTTTTCAGCACTCCACAGTGCGTTTGATATGCGGAAACTGCCATATCTTCGGTATCGTTGTTGTTTCCAGCTGAGATATGCATTTTCAGTGATAATCTTCATGATTCTGCTGTTACAAGTGTGCAGAATCACCGAAATCGCTGTTTTCGTGCTTTTGAATGCGAAAAACACGTTTTCTGGTGTTTTCAGCACTCCACAGTGCGTTTGATATGCGGAAACTGCGATATCTTCGGTATCGTTGTTGTTTCCAGCTGAGATATGCACTTTCAGTGTTAATCTTCACGATTCTGCTGTTACAAGTGTGCAGAATCACCGAAATCGCTGTGTTCGTGCTTTTGAATGCGAAAAACACGTTTTCTGGTGTTTTCAGCACTCCACAGTGCGTTTGATATGCGGAAACTGCCATATCTTCGGTATCGTTGTTGTTTCCAGCTGAGATATGCATTTTCAGTGATAATCTTCATGATTCTGCTGTTACAAGTGTGCAGAATCACCGAAATCGCTGTTTTCGTGCTTTTGAATGCGAAAAACACGTTTTCTGGTGTTTTCAGCACTCCACAGTGCGTTTGATATGCGGAAACTGCGATATCTTCGGTATCGTTGTTGTTTCCAGCTGAGATATGCACTTTCAGTGTTAATCTTCACGATTCTGCTGTTACAAGTGTGCAGAATCACCGAAATCGCTGTGTTCGTGCTTTTGAATGCGAAAAACACGTTTTCTGGTGTTTTCAGCACTCCACAGTGCGTTTGATATGCGGAAACTGCCATATCTTCGGTATCGTTGTTGTTTCCAGCTAAGATATGCACTTTCAGTGATAATCTTCATGATTCTGCTGTTACAAGAGTGCAGAATCACCGAAATCGCTGTTTTCGCGCTATTCAATGCGAAAAACACGTTTTCTGGTGTTTTCAGCACTCCACAGTGCGTTTGATATGCGGAAACTACGATATCTTCGGTATCGTTGTTGTTTCCAGCTGAGATATGCAATATCAGTGATAATCTTCATGATTCTGCTGTTACAAGTGTGCACAATCACCGAAATCGCTGTTCTCGCGCTATTCAATGCGAAAAACACGTTTTCTGGTGTTTTCAGCACTCCACAGTGCGTTTGATATGCGGAAACTGCCATATCTTCGGTATCGTTGTTGTTTCCAGCTGAGATATGCATTTTCAGTGATAATCTTCATGATTCTGCTGTTACAAGTGTGCAGAATCACCGAAATCGCTGTTTTCGTGCTTTTGAATGCGAAAAACACGTTTTCTGGTGTTTTCAGCACTCCACAGTGCGTTTGATATGCGGAAACTGCCATATCTTCGGTATCGTTGTTGTTTCCAGCTGAGATATGCACTTTCAGTGTTAATCTTCATGATTCTGCTGTTACAAGTGTGCAGAATCACCGAAATCGCTGTTTTCGTGCTTTTGAATGCGAAAAACACGCTTTCTGGTGTTTTCACCACTCCACAGTGCGTTTGATATGCGGAAACTGCGATATCTTCGGTATCGTTGTTGATTCCAGCTGAGATATGCATTTTCAGTGATAATCTTCATGATTCTGCTGTTACAAGTGTGCAGATTCACCGAAATCGCTGTTTTCGTGCTTTTGAATGCGAAAAACACGTTTTCTGGTGTTTTCAGCACTCCACAGTGCGTTTGATATGCGGAAACTGCCATACCTTCGGTATCGTTGTTGTTTCCAGCTGAGATATGCATTATCAGTGATAATCTTCATGATTCTGCTGTTACAAGTGTGCAGAATCACCGAAATCGCTGTTTACGCGCTATTCAATGCGAAAAACACGTTTTCTGCTGTTTTCAGCACTCCACAGTGCGTTTGATATGCGGAAACTACAATATCTTCGGTATCGTTGTTGTTTCCAGCTGAGATATGCATTTTCAGTGATAATCTTCATGATTCTGCTGTTACAAGTGTGCAGAATCACCGAAATCGCTGTTTTCGTGCTTTTGAATGCGAAAAACACGTTTTCTGGTGTTTTCAGCACTCCACAGTGCGTTTGATATGCGGAAACTGCCATATCTTCGGTATCGTTGTTGTTTCCAGCTGAGATATGCATTTTCAGTGATAATCTTCATGATTCTGCAGTTACAAGTGTGCAGAGTCACCGAAATCGCTTTTTACGTGCTTTTGAATGCGAAAAACACGTTTTCTGGTGTTTTCAGCACTCCACAGTGCGTTTGATATGCGGAAACTGCGATATCTTCGGTATCGTTGTTGTTTCCAGCTGTGATATGCACTTTCAGTGATAATCTTCACGATTCTGCTGTTACAAGTGTGCAGAATCACCGAAATCGCTGTTTTCGTGCTTTTGAATGCGAAAAACACGTTTTCTGGTGTTTTCAGCACTCCACAGTGCGTTTGATATGCGGAAACTACGATATCTTCGGTATCGTTGTTGTTTCCAGCTGAGATATGCACTTTCAGTGATAATCTTCATGATTCTGCTGTTACAAGAGTGCAGAATCACCGAAATCGCTGTTTTCGCGCTATTCAATGCGAAAAACACGTTTTCTGGTGTTTTCAGCACTCCACAGTGCGTTTGATATGCGGAAACTACGATATCTTCGGTATCGTTGTTGTTTCCAGCTGAGATATGCATTATCAGTGATAATCTTCATGATTCTGCTGTTACAAGTGTGCAGAATCACCGAAATCGCTGTTCTCGCGCTATTCAATGCGAAAAACACGTTTTCTGGTGTTTTCAGCACTCCACAGTGCGTTTGATATGCGGAAACTGCCATATCTTCGGTATCGTTGTTGTTTCCAGCTGAGATATGCATTTTCAGTGATAATCTTCATGATTCTGCTGTTACAAGTGTGCAGAATCACCGAAATCGCTGTTTTCGTGCTTTTGAATGCGAAAAACACGTTTTCTGCTGTTTTCAGCACTCCACAGTGCGTTTGATATGCGGAAACTACAATATCTTCGGTATCGTTGTTGTTTCCAGCTGAGATATGCATTTTCAGTGATAATCTTCATGATTCTGCTGTTACAAGTGTGCAGAATCACCGAAATTGCTGTTTTCGTGCTATTGAATGCGAAAAACACGTTTTCTGGTGTTTTCAGCACTCCACAGTGCGTTTGATATGCGGAAACTGCCATATCTTCGGTATCGTTGTTGTTTCCAGCTGAGATATGCATTATCAGTGATAATCTTCATGTTTCTGCTGTTACAAGTGTGCAGAATCACCGAAATCGCTGTTTTCGTGCTTTTGAATGCGAAAAACACGTTTTCTGGTGTTTTCAGCACTCCACAGTGCGTTTGATATGCGGAAACTGCCATATCTTCGGTATCGTTGTTGTTTCCAGCTGAGATATGCATTTTCAGTGATAATCTTCATGATTCTGCAGTTACAAGTGTGCAGAGTCACCGAAATCGCTTTTTACGTGCTTTTGAATGCGAAAAACACGTTTTCTGGTGTTTTCAGCACTCCACAGTGCGTTTGATATGCGGAAACTGCGATATCTTCGGTATCGTTGTTGTTTCCAGCTGTGATATGCACTTTCAGTGATAACCTTCACGATTCTGCTGTTACAAGTGTGCAGAATCACCGAAATCGCTGTTTTCGTGCTTTTGAATGCGAAAAACACGTTTTCTGGTGTTTTCAGCACTCCACAGTGCGTTTGATATGCGGAAACTACGATATCTTCGGTATCGTTGTTGTTTCCAGCTGAGATATGCATTTTCAGTGATAATCTTCATGATTCTGCTGTTACAAGTGTGCAGAATTACCGAAATCGCTGTTTTCGTGCTATTGAATTCGAAAAACACGTTTTCTGGTGTTTTCAGCACTCCACAGTGCGTTTGATATGCGGAAACTGCCATATCTTCGGTATCGTTGTTGTTTCCAGCTGAGATATGCATTAGCAGTGATAATCTTCATGATTCTGCTGTTACAAGTGTGCAGAATCACCGAAATCGCTGTTTTCGCGCTATTCAATGCGAAAAACACGTTTTCTGGTGTTTTCAGCACTCCGCAGTGCGTTTGATATGCGGAAACTACAATATCTTCGGTATCGTTGTTCTTTCCAGCTGAGATATGCATTTTCAGTGATAATCTTCATGATTCTGCTGTTACAAGTGTGCAGAATCACCGAAATCGCTGTTTGTCGTGCTTTTGAATGCGAAAAACACGTTTTCTGGTGTTTTCAGCACTCCACAGTGCGTTTGATATGCGGAAACTGCGATATCTTCGGTATCGTTGTTGATTCCAGCTGAGATATGCATTTTCAGTGATAATCTTCATGATTCTGCTGTTACAAGTGTGCAGAATCACCGAAATCGCTGTTTTCGTGCTTTTGAATGCGAAAAACACGTTTTCTGGTGTTTTCAGCACTCCACAGTGCGTTTGATATGCGGAAACTACGATATCTTCGGTATCGTTGTTGTTTTCAGCTGAGACATGCATTTTCAGTGATAATCTTCATGATTCTCCTGTTACAAGTGTGCAGAATCACCGAAATCGCTGTTTTCGTGCTATTGAATGCGAAAAACACGTTTTCTGGTGTTTTCAGCACTCCACAGTGCGTTTGATATGCGGAAACTGCGATATCTTCGGTATCGTTGTTGTTTCCAGCTGAGATATGCACTTTCAGTGTTAATCATCACGATTCTGCTGTTACAAGTGTGCAGAATCACCGAAATCGCTGTTTTCGTGCTTTTGAATGCGAAAAACACGTTTTCTGGTGTTTTCAGCACTCCACAGTGCGTTTGATATGCGGAAACTACGATATCTTCGGTATCGTTGTTGTTTTCAGCTGAGACATGCATTTTCAGTGATAATCTTCATGATTCTGCTGTTACAAGTGTGCAGAATCACCGAAATCGCTGTTTTCGTGCTTTTGAATGCGAAAAACACGTTTTCTGGTGTTTTCAGCACTCCACAGTGCGTTTGATATGCGGAAACTGCGATATCTTCGGTATCGTTGTTGTTTCCAGCTGAGATATGCACTTTCAGTGTTAATCATCACGATTCTGCTGTTACAAGTGTGCAGAATCACCGAAATCGCTGTTTTCGTGCTTTTGAATGCGAAAAACACGTTTTCTGGTGTTTTCACCACTCCACAGTGCGTTGGATATGCAGAACCGGAGATATTTTGGTTTTCGTCGGGTTTCAAGGTGAGATATGCATTTTCTGCGATAATCTTGGTGAGACTTCTGTCCGAAGTATGCTGAAACATCGAGATCGCTCTTTTCGAGCTAGTTAATGCGAGAAAAACCTTATCCGGTGTTTTCACCACTCCAAAGTGCGTTTGATATGCAGAACCAGCGATATCTTTGCTTTCGTGGGGTTTTCAAGCTGAGATATGCATTTTTTACGATAATCTTGGTGAGACTTCTGTCCGAGGTATGCTGAATCATCGAGATCGCTCTTTTCGAGCTAGTTAGTGCGAGAAACACGTTATCTGGTGTTTTCACCACTCCACAGTGCGTTTGATATGCAGAACAGTAGATATCTTGGTTTTCGTGGGGTTTCAAGCTGAGATACGCGTTTTCTGCGATAATCTTGTTGAGACTTCTGTCCGAAGTATGCAGAATCATCGAGATCGCTCGTTTCGAGCTATTTAATGCGGAAACACGTTATCTGGTGTTTTCACCACTCCACAGTGCGTTGGATATGCAGAACCGGAGATATTTTGGTTTTCGTCGGGTTTCAAGCTGAGATATGCATTTTCTACGATAAGCTTTGTGAGACATCAGTTCGAAGTATGCAGAAACAACGAGAGCCCTCTTTTGAGCTATTTAATGCGAGAAACACGTTTTCTGGGGTTTTCACCACTCCACAGTTCGTTGGATATGCAGAACAGGAGATATCTTGGTTTTCGTGGGGTTTCAAGCAGAGATATGCATTTTCTGCGATAATCTTGGTGAGACTTCTGTCCGAAGTATGCTGAACCATCGAGATCGCTCTTTTCGAGCTAGTAAATGCGAGAAAAACCTTATCCGGTGTGTTCACCACTCCACAGTGCGTTGGATATGCAGAACAGTAGATATCTTGGTTTTCGTGGGGTTTCAAGCTGAGATATGCGTTGTCTGCGATAATCTTGTTGAGACTTCTGTCCGAAGTATGCAGAATCATCGAGATCGCACTTTTCGAGCTATTTAATGAGAGAAACACGTTTTCTGGGGTTTTCACCACTCCACAGTGCGATTGATATGCAGAACACAGCGATATCTTGGTTTTCGGGGGGATTTTAAGCTGAGATATGCATTTTTTACGATAATTTTGGTGAGACTTCTGTCCGAAGTATGCTGAATCATCGAGATCGCTCTTTTCGAGCTAGTTAATGCGAGAAAAAACTTATCCGGTGTTTTCACCACTCCACAGTGTGTTGGATATGCAGAACCGGAGATATTTTGGTTTTCGTCGGGTTTCAAGCTGAGATATGCATTTTCTACGATAAGCTTTGTGAGACATCAGTTCGAAGTATGCAGAAACAACGAGAGCGCTCTTTTCGAGCTAGTTAATGCGAGAAAAACCTTATGCGGTGTTTTCACCACTCCACAGTGCGTTGGATATGCAGAACCGGAGATATTTTGGTTTTCGTCGGGTATCAAGCTGAGATATGCATTTTCTACGATAAGCTTTGTGAGTCATCAGTTCGAAGTATGCAGAAACAACGAGAGCGCTCTTTTCGAGCTAGTTAATGCGAGAAAAACCATATACGGTGTTTTCACCAATCCACAGTGCGTTTGATATGCAGATCCGGCGATATCTTGGTTTTCGTGGGGTTTCAAGCTGAGATATGCATTTTCTGCGATATTCTTGGTGAGACTTCTCTCCGAAGTATGCTGAAACATCGAGATCGCTCTATTCGAGCTAGTTAATGCGAGAAAAACCTTATCCGGTGTTTTCACCACTCCAAAGTGCGTTTGATATGCAGAACCAGCGATATCTTGGCTTTCGTGGGGTTTTCAAGCTGAGATATGCATTTTTTACGATAATCTTGGTGAGACATCTGTCCGAGGTATGCTGAATCATCGAGATCGCTCTTTTCGAGCTAGTTAGTGCGAGAAACACGTTATCTGGTGTTTTCACCACTCCACAGTGCGTTTGATATGCAGAACAGTAGATATCTTGGTTTTCGTGGGGTTTCAATCTGAAATATGCATTTTCTGTGATAATATTGTTGAGACTTCTGTCCGACGTATGCAGAATCATCGAGGTCGCACTTTTCGAGCTATTTAATGCGAGAAACACGTTTTCTGGGGTTTTCACCACTCCACAGTGCGTTTGATATGCAGAACACAGCGATATCTTGGTTTTCGGTGGGGTTTCAAGCTGAGATATGCATTTTCTGTGATAATATTGTTGAGACTTCTGTCCGACGTATGCAGAATCATCGAGGTCGCACTTTTCGAGCTATTTAATGCGAGAAACACGTTTTCTGGGGTTTTCCCCACTCCACAGTGCGTTTGATATGCAGAACACAGCGATATCTTGGTTTTCGGTGGGGTTTCAAGCTGAGATATGCATTTTTTACGATAATTTTGGTGAGACTTCTGTCCGAGGTATGCTGAATCATCGAGATCGCTCTTTTCGAGCTAGTTAGTGCGAGAAACACGTTATCTGGTGTTTTCACCACTCCACAGTGCGTTTGATATGCAGAACAGTAGATATCTTGGTTTTCGTAGGGTTTCAAGCTGAAATATGCATTTTCTGCGATAATCTTGTTGAGAATCTTGTCCGAAGTATGCAGAATCATCGAGATCGCACTTTTCGAGCTATTTAATGCGAGAAACACGTTTTCTGGGGTTTTCACCACTCCACAGTGCGTTTGATATGCAGAACAGTAGATATCTTGGTTTTCGTGGGGTTTCAAGCTGAGATATGCATTTTCTGCGATAATCTTGTTGAGACTTCTGTCCGAAGTATGCAGAATCATCGAGATCGCTCGTTTCGAGCTATTTATTGCGGAAACACGTTATCTGGTGTTTTCACCACTCCACAGTGCGTTGGATATGCAGAACCGGAGATATTTTGGTCTTCGTCGGGTTTCAAGCTGAGATATGCATTTTCTACGATAAGCTTTGTGAGACATCAGTTCGAAGTATGCAGAAACAACGAGAGCCCTCTTTTGAGCTATTTAATGCGAGAAACACGTTTTCTGGGGTTTTCACCACTCCACAGTTCGTTGGATATGCAGAACAGGAGATATCTTGGTTTTCGTGGGGTTTCAAGCAGAGATATGCATTTTCTGCGATAATCTTGGTGAGACTTCTGTCCGAAGTATGCTGAACCATCGAGATCGCTCTTTTCGAGCTAGTTAATGCGAGAAAAAACTTATCCGGTGTTTTCACCACTCCACAGTGTGTTGGATATGCAGAACCGGAGATATTTTGGTTTTCGTCGGGTTTCAAGCTGAGATATGCATTTTCTACGATAAGCTTTGTGAGACATCAGTTCGAAGTATGCAGAAACAACGAGAGCGCTCTTTTCGAGCTAGTTAATGCGAGAAAAACCTTATGCGGTGTTTTTACCACTCCACAGTGCGTTGGATATGCAGAACAGTAGATATCTTGGTTTTCGTGGGGTTTCAAGCTGAGATATGCGTTGTCTGCGATAATCTTGTTGAGACTTCTGTCCGAAGTATGCAGAATCATCGAGATCGCACTTTTCGAGCTATTTAATGAGAGAAACACGTTTTCTGGGGTTTTCACCACTCCACAGTGCGATTGATATGCAGAACACAGCGATATCTTGGTTTTCGGGGGGATTTTAAGCTGAGATATGCATTTTTTACGATAATTTTGGTGAGACTTCTGTCCGAAGTATGCTGAATCATCGAGATCGCTCTTTTCGAGCTAGTTAATGCGAGAAAAAGCTTATCCGGTGTTTTCACCACTCCACAGTGTGTTGGATATGCAGAACCGGAGATATTTTGGTTTTCGTCGGGTTTCAAGCTGAGATATGCATTTTCTACGATATGCTTTGTGAGACATCAGTTCGAAGTATGCAGAAACAACGAGAGCGCTCTTTTCGAGCTAGTTAATGCGAGAAAAACCTTATGCGGTGTTTTTACCACTCCACAGTGCGTTGGATATGCAGAACCGGAGATATTTTGGTTTTCGTCGGGTATCAAGCTGAGATATGCATTTTCTACGATAAGCTTTGTGAGTCATCAGTTCGAAGTATGCAGAAACAACGAGAGCGCTCTTTTCGAGCTAGTTAATGCGAGAAAAACCATATACGGTGTTTTCACCAATCCACAGTGCGTTTGATATGCAGATCCGGCGATATCTTGGTTTTCGTGGGGTTTCAAGCTGAGATATGCATTTTCTGCGATAATCTTGGTGAGACTTCTCTCCGAAGTATGCTGAAACATCGAGATCGCTCTATTCGAGCTAGTTAATGCGAGAAAAACCTTATCCGGTGTTTTCACCACTCCAAAGTGCGTTTGATATGCAGAACCAGCGATATCTTGGCTTTCGTGGGGTTTTCAAGCTGAGATATGCATTTTTTACGATAATCTTGGTGAGACATCTGTCCGAGGTATGCTGAATCATCGAGATCGCTCTTTTCGAGCTAGTTAGTGCGAGAAACACGTTATCTGGTGTTTTCACCACTCCACAGTGCGTTTGATATGCAGAACAGTAGATATCTTGGTTTTCGTGGGGTTTCAATCTGAAATATGCATTTTCTGTGATAATATTGTTGAGACTTCTGTCCGACGTATGCAGAATCATCGAGGTCGCACTTTTCGAGCTATTTAATGCGAGAAACACGTTTTCTGGGGTTTTCACCACTCCACAGTGCGTTTGATATGCAGAACACAGCGATATCTTGGTTTTCGGTGGGGTTTCAAGCTGAGATATGCATTTTCTGTGATAATATTGTTGAGACTTCTGTCCGACGTATGCAGAATCATCGAGGTCGCACTTTTCGAGCTATTTAATGCGAGGAACACGTTTTCTGGGGTTTTCCCCACTCCACAGTGCGTTTGATATGCAGAACAGTAGATATCTTGGTTTTCGTAGGGTTTCAAGCTGAAATATGCATTTTCTGCGATAATCTTGTTGAGAATCTTGTCCGAAGTATGCAGAATCATCGAGATCGCACTTTTCGAGCTATTTAATGCGAGAAACACGTTTTCTGGGGTTTTCACCACTCCACAGTGCGTTTGATATGCAGAACAGTAGATATCTTGGTTTTCGTGGGGTTTCAAGCTGAGATATGCATTTTCTGCGATAATCTTGTTGAGACTTCTGTCCGAAGTATGCAGAATCATCGAGATCGCTCGTTTCGAGCTATTTATTGCGGAAACACGTTATCTGGTGTTTTCACCACTCCACAGTGCGTTGGATATGCAGAACCGGAGATATTTTGGTCTTCGTCGGGTTTCAAGCTGAGATATGCATTTTCTACGATAAGCTTTGTGAGACATCAGTTCGAAGTATGCAGAAACAACGAGAGCGCTCTTTTCGAGCTACTTAATGCGAGAAACACGTTTTCTGGGGTTTTCACCACTCCACAGTTCGTTGGATATGCAGAACAGTAGATATCTTGGTTTTCGTGGGGTTTCAAGCAGAGATATGCATTTTCTGCGATAATCTTGGTGAGACTTCTGTTAGAAGTATGCTGAATCATCGAGATCGCTCTTTTCGAGCTAGTTAGTGCGAGAAACACGATATCTGGTGTTTTCACCACTCCACAGTGCGTTTGATATGCAGAACAGTAGATATTTTGGTTTTCGTGGGGTTTCAAGCTGAAATATGCATTTTCTGCGATAATATTGGTGAGACTTCTGTCCGAAGTATGCTGAATCATCGAGATCGCTCTTTTCGAGCTAGTTAATGCGAGAAAAACCTTATCCGGTGTTTTCACCACTCCACAGTGCGTTTGATATGCAGAACCAGCGATATCTTGGCTTTCGTGGGGTTTCAAGCTGAGATATGCATTTTTTACGATAATCTTGGTGAGACTTCTGTCCGAAGTATGCTGAATCATCGAGATCGCTCTTTTCGAGCTAGTTAATGCGAGAAAAACCTTATCCGGTGTTTTCACCACTCCACAGTGCGTTGGATTTGCAGAACCGGAGATATTTTGGTTTTCGTCGGGTTTCAAGCTGAGATATGCATTTTCTACGATAAGCTTTGTGAGACATCAGTTCGAAGTATGCAGAAACAACGAGAGCGCTCTTTTCGAGCTAGTTAATGCGAGTAAAACCTTATCCGGTGTTTTCACCACTCCACAGTGCGTTGGATATGCAGAACTGTAGATATCTTGGTTTTCGTGGGGTTTCAAGCTGAGATATGCGTTTTCTGCGATAATCTTGTTGAGACTTCTGTCCGAAGTATGCAGAATCATCGAGATCGCTCGTTTCGAGCTATTTAATGCGGAAACACGTTATCTGGTGTTTTCACCACTCCACAGTGCGTTGGATATGCAGAACCGGAGATATTTTGGTCTTCGTCGGGTTTCAAGCTGAGATATGCATTTTCTACGATAAGCTTTGTGAGACATCAGTTCGAAGTATGCAGAAACAACGAGAGCGCTCTTTTCGAGCTACTTAATGCGAGAAACACGTTTTCTGGGGTTTTCACCACTCCACAGTTCGTTGGATATGCAGAACAGTAGATATCTTGGTTTTCGTGGGGTTTCAAGCAGAGATATGCATTTTCTGCGATAATCTTGGTGAGACTTCTGTTAGAAGTATGCTGAATCATCGAGATCGCTCTTTTCGAGCTAGTTAGTGCGAGAAACACGATATCTGGTGTTTTCACCACTCCACAGTGCGTTTGATATGCAGAACAGTAGATATTTTGGTTTTCGTGGGGTTTCAAGCTGAAATATGCATTTTCTGCGATAATATTGGTGAGACTTCTGTCCGAAGTATGCTGAATCATCGAGATCGCTCTTTTCGAGCTAGTTAATGCGAGAAAAACCTTATCCGGTGTTTTCACCACTCCACAGTGCGTTTGATATGCAGAACCAGCGATATCTTGGCTTTCGTGGGGTTTCAAGCTGAGATATGCATTTTTTACGATAATCTTGGTGAGACTTCTGTCCGAAGTATGCTAAATCATCGAGATCGCTCTTTTCGAGCTAGTTCATGCGAGAAAAACCTTATCCGGTGTTTTCACCACTCCACAGTGCGTTGGATTTGCAGAACCGGAGATATTTTGGTTTTCGTCGGGTTTCAAGCTGAGATATGCATTTTCTACGATAAGCTTTGTGAGACATCAGTTCGAAGTATGCAGAAACAACGAGAGCGCTCTTTTCGAGCTAGTTAATGCGAGAAAAACCTTATCCGGTGTTTTCACCACTCCACAGTGCGTTGGATATGCAGAACAGTAGATATCTTGGTTTTCGTGGGGTTTCAAGCTGAGATATGCGTTTTCTGCGATAATCTTGTTGAGACTTCTGTCCGAAGTATGCAGAATCATCGAGATCGCTCGTTTCGAGCTATTTAATGCGGAAACACGTTATCTGGTGTTTTCACCACTCCACAGTGCGTTGGATATGCAGAACCGGAGATATTTTGGTTTTCGTCGGGTTTCAAGCTGAGATATGCATTTTCTACGATAAGCTTTGTGAGACATCAGTTCGAAGTATGCAGAAACAACGAGAGCCCTCTTTAGAGCTATTTAATGCGAGAAACACGTTTTCTGGGGTTTTCACCACTCCACAGTTCGTTGGATATGCAGAACAGGAGATATCTTGGTTTTCGTGGGGTTTCAAGCAGAGATATGCATTTTCTGCGATAATCTTGGTGAGACTTCTGTCCGAAGTATGCTGAACCATCGAGATCGCTCTTTTAGAGCTAGTTAATGCGAGAAAAACCTTACCCGGTGTGTTCACCACTCCACAGTGCGTTGGATATGCAGAACCGGAGATATTTTGGTTTTCGTCGGGTTTCAAGCTGAGATATGCATTTTTTACGATAATCTTGGTGAGACTTCTGTACGAGGTATGCTGAATCACCGAGATCGCTCTTTTCGAGCTAGCTAGTGCAAGAAACACGTTATCTGGTGTTTTCACCACTCTACAGTGCGTTTGATATGCAGAACAGTAGATATCTTGGTTTTCGTGGGGTTTCAAGCTGAGATATGCGTTTTCTGCGATAATCTTGTTGAGACTTCTGTCCGAAGTATGCAGAATCATCGAGATCGCACTTTTCGAGCTATTTAATGCGAGAAACACGTTTTCTGGGGTTTTCACCATTCCACAGTGCGTTTGATATGCAGAACACAGCGATATCTTGGTTTTCGGGGGGATTTCAAGCTGAGATATGCATTTTTTACGATAATTTTGGTGAGACTTCTGTCCGAAGTATGCTGAAACATCGAGATCGCTCTATTCGAGCTAGTTAATGCGAGAAAAACCTTATCCGGTGTTTCCACCACTCCAAAGTGCGTTTGATATGCAGAACAGTAGATGTCTTGGTTTTCGTGGGGTTTCAAGCTGAAATATGCATTTTCTGCGATAATCTTTTTGAGACTTCTGTCCGAAGTATGCAGCATCATCGAGATCGCACTTTTCGAGCTATTTAATGCGAGAAACACGTTTTCTGGGGTTTTTACCACTCCACAGTGCGTTTGATATGCAGAACACAGCGATATCTTGGTTTTCGGTGGGGTTTCAAGCTGAGATATGCATTTTTTACGATAATTTTGGTGAGACTTCTGTCCGAAGTATGCTGAATCATCGAGATCGCTCTTTTCGAGCTAGTTAGTGCAAGAAACACGTTATCTGGTGTTTTCACCACTCTACAGTGCGTTTGATATGCAGAACAGTAGATATCTTGGTTTTCGTGGGGTTTCAAGCTGAGATATGCGTTTTCTGCGATAATCTTGTTGAGACTTCTGTCCGAAGTATGCAGAATCATCGAGATCGCACTTTTCGAGCTATTTAATGCGAGAAACACGTTTTCTGGGGTTTTCACCATTCCACAGTGCGTTTGATATGCAGAACACAGCGATATCTTGGTTTTCGGGGGGATTTCAAGCTGAGATATGCATTTTTTACGATAATCTAGGTGAGACTTCTGTCCGAGGTATGCTGAATCATCGAGATCGCTCTTTTCGAGCTAGTTAGTGCGAGAAACACGTTATCTGGTGTTTTCACCACTCCACAGTGCGTTTGATATGCAGAACAGTAGATGTCTTGGTTTTCGTGGGGTTTCAAGCTGAAATATGCATTTTCTGCGATAATCTTTTTGAGACTTCTGTCCGAAGTATGCAGCATCATCGAGATCGCACTTTTCGAGCTATTTAATGCGAGAAACACGTTTTCTGGGGTTTTTACCACTCCACAGTGCGTTTGATATGCAGAACACAGCGATATCTTGGTTTTCGGTGGGGTTTCAAGCTGAGATATGCATTTTTTACGATAATTTTGGTGAGACTTCTGTCCGAAGTATGCTGAATCATCGAGATCGCTCTTTTCGAGCTAGTTAGTGCAAGAAACACGTTATCTGGTGTTTTTACCACTCTACAGGGCGTTTGATATGCAGAACAGTAGATATCTTGGTTTTCGTGGGGTTTCAAGCTGAGATATGCGTTTTCTGCGATAATCTTGGTGAGACTTCTGTCCGAAGTATGCTGAACCATCGAGATCGCTCTTTTCGATCTAGTTAATGCGAGAAAAACCTTATCCGGTGTGTTCACCACTCCACAGTGCGTTGGATATGCAGAAACGTAGATATTTTGGTTTTCGTCGGGTTTCAAGCTGAGATATGCATTTTCTACGATAAGCTTTGTGAGACATCAGTTCGAAGTATGCAGAAACAACGAGAGCGCTCTTCTCGAGCTATTTAATGCGAGAAACACGTTTTCTGGGGTTTTCACCACTCCACAGTGCGTCTGATATGCAGAACACAGCGATATCTTGGTTTTCGGTGGGGTTTCAAGCTGAGATATGCATTTTTTACGATAATTTTGGTGAGACTTCTGTCGGAAGTATGCTGAATCATCGAGATCGCTCTTTTCGAGCTAGTTAGTGCAAGAAACACGTTATCTGGTGTTTTTACCACTCTACAGTGCGTTTGATATGCAGAACAGTAGATATCTTGGTTTTCGTGGGGTTTCAAGCTGAGATATGCGTTTCCTGCGATAATCTTGGTGAGACTTCTGTCCGAAGTATGCTGAACCATCGAGATCGCTCTTTTCGATCTAGTTAATGCGAGAAAAACCTTATCCGGTGTGTTCACCACTCTACAGTGCGTTTGATATGCAGAACAGTAGATATCTTGGTTTTCGTGGGGTTTCAAGCTGAGATATGCGTTTTCTGCGATAATCTTGGTGAGACTTCTGTCCGAAGGATGCAGAATCATCGAGATCGCTCGTTTCGAGCTATTTAATGCGAGAAACACGTTATCTGGTGTTTTCACCACTCCACAGTGCGTTTGATATGCAGAACCGGCGATATCTTGGTTTTCGTGGGGTTTAAATCTGAGATATGCATTTTCTGCGATAATCTTGGTGAGACTTCTGTCCGAAGTATGCTGAATCATCGAGAACGCTCTTTCCGAGCTACTTAATATGAGAAACACGTTTTCTGGTGTTTTCACCACTCCACAGTGCGTTTGATATGCAGAACCGGCGACATCTTGGTATTCGTGGGTTTTCAAGCTGAGATATACATTTTCTGCGATAATCTTGGTGAGACTTCTGTCCGAAGTATGCTGAAACATCGAGATCGCTCTTTTCGAGCTAGTTAATGCGAGAAAAACCTTATCCGGTGTTCTCACCACTCCACAGTGCGTTTGGTATGCAGATCCGGCGATATCTTGGTTTTCGTGGGGTTTCAAGCTGAGATATGCATTTTTTACGATAATCTTTGTGAGACTTCTGTCCGAGGTATGCTGAATCATCGAGATCGCTCTTTTCGAGCTAGTTAGTGCGAGAAACACGTTATCTGGTGTTTTCACCACTCCACAGTGCGTTTGATATGCAGAACAGTAGATATCTGGGTTTTCGTAGGGTTTCAAGCTGAAATATGCATTTTCTGCGATAATCTTGTTGAGACTCTTGTCCGAAGTATGCAGAATCATCGAGATCGCACTATTCGAGCTATTTAATGCGAGAAACACGTTTTCTGGGGTTTTCACCACTCCACAGTGCGTTTGATATGCAGAACAGTAGATATCTTGGTTTTCGTGGGGTTTCAAGCTGAGATATGCATTTTCTGCGATAATCTTGTTGAGACTTCTGTCCGAAGTATGCAGAATCATCGAGATCGCTCGTTTCGAGCTATTTAATGCGGAAACACGTTATCTGGTGTTTTCACCACTCCACAGTGCGTTGGATATGCAGAACCGGAGATATTTTGGTTTTCGTCGAGTTTCAAGCTGAGATATGCATTTTTTACGATAATCTTTGTGAGACTTCTGTCCGAGGTATGCTGAATCATCGAGATCGCTCTTTTCGAGCTAGTTAGTGCGAGAAACACGTTATCTGGTGTTTTCACCACTCCACAGTGCGTTTGATATGCAGAACAGTAGATATCTGGGTTTTCGTAGGGTTTCAAGCTGAAATATGCATTTTCTGCGATAATATTGGTGAGACTTCTGTCCGAAGTATGCTGAATCATCGAGATCGCTCTTTTCGAGCTAGTTAATGCGAGAAAAACCTTATCCGGTGTTTTCACCACTCCACAGTGCGTTTGATATGCAGAACCAGCGATATCTTGGCTTTCGTGGGGTTTCAAGCTGAGATATGCATTTTTTACGATAATCTTGGTGAGACTACTGTCCGAAGTATGCAGAATCATCGAGATCGCTCTTTTCGAGCTAGTTAGTGCGAGAAACACGTTATCTCGTGTTTTCGCCACTCCACAGTGCGTTTGATATGCAGAACCGGCGATATCTTGGTTTTCGTGGGGTTTCAAGATGAGATATGCGTTTTCTGCGATAATCTTGGTGAGACTTCTGTCCGAAGGATGCAGAATCATCGAGATCGCTCGTTTCGAGCTATTTAATGCGAGAAACACGTTATCTGGTGTTTTCACCACTCCACAGTGCGTTTGATATGCAGAACCGGCGATATCTTGGTTTTCGTGGGGTTTAAATCTGAGATATGCATTTTCTGCGATAATCTTGGTGAGACTTCTGTCCGAAGTATGCTGAATCATCGAGAACGCTCTTTCCGAGCTACTTAATATGAGAAACACGTTTTCTGGTGTTTTCACCACTCCACAGTGCGTTTGATATGCAGAACCGGCGACATCTTGGTATTCGTGGGTTTTCAAGCTGAGATATACATTTTCTGCGATAATCTTGGTGAGACTTCTGTCCGAAGTATGCTGAAACATCGAGATCGCTCTTTTCGAGCTAGTTAATGCGAGAAAAACCTTATCCGGTGTTCTCACCACTCCACAGTGCGTTTGGTATGCAGATCCGGCGATATCTTGGTTTTCGTGGGGTTTCAAGCTGAGATATGCATTTTCTGCGATAATCTTGCTGAGACTTCTGTCCGAAGTATGCTGAAACATCGAGATCGCTCTTTTCGAGCTAGTTAATGCGAGAAAAACCTTATCCGGTGTTTTCACCACACCAAAGTACGTTTGATATGCAGAACCAGCGATATCTTGGCTTTCGTGGGGTTTTCAAGCTGAGATATGCATTTTTTACGATAATCTTTGTGAGACTTCTGTCCGAGGTATGCTGAATCATCGAGATCGCTCTTTTCGAGCTAGTTAGTGCGAGAAACACGTTATCTGGTGTTTTCACCACTCCACAGTGCGTTTGATATGCAGAACAGTAGATATCTGGGTTTTCGTAGGGTTTCAAGCTGAAATATGCATTTTCTGCGATAATCTTGTTGAGACTCTTGTCCGAAGTATGCAGAATCATCGAGATCGCACTATTCGAGCTATTTAATGCGAGAAACACGTTTTCTGGGGTTTTCACCACTCCACAGTGCGTTTGATATGCAGAACAGTAGATATCTTGGTTTTCGTGGGGTTTCAAGCTGAGATATGCATTTTCTGCGATAATCTTGTTGAGACTTCTGTCCGAAGTATGCAGAATCATCGAGATCGCTCGTTTCGAGCTATTTAATGCGGAAACACGTTATCTGGTGTTTTCACCACTCCACAGTGCGTTGGATATGCAGAACCGGAGATATTTTGGTTTTCGTCGAGTTTCAAGCTGAGATATGCATTTTTTACGATAATCTTTGTGAGACTTCTGTCCGAGGTATGCTGAATCATCGAGATCGCTCTTTTCGAGCTAGTTAGTGCGAGAAACACGTTATCTGGTGTTTTCACCACTCCACAGTGCGTTTGATATGCAGAACAGTAGATATCTGGGTTTTCGTAGGGTTTCAAGCTGAAATATGCATTTTCTGCGATAATATTGGTGAGACTTCTGTCCGAAGTATGCTGAATCATCGAGATCGCTCTTTTCGAGCTAGTTAATGCGAGAAAAACCTTATCCGGTGTTTTCACCACTCCACAGTGCGTTTGATATGCAGAACCAGCGATATCTTGGCTTTCGTGGGGTTTCAAGCTGAGATATGCATTTTTTACGATAATCTTGGTGAGACTACTGTCCGAAGTATGCAGAATCATCGAGATCGCTCGTTTCGAGCTATTTAATGCGGAAACACGTTATCTGGTGTTTTCACCACTCCACAGTGCGTTGGATATGCAGAACCGGAGATATTTTGGTTTTCGTCGGGTTTCAAGCTGAGATATGCATTTTCTACGATAAGCTTTGTGAGACATCAGTTCGAAGTATGCAGAAACAACGAGAGCGCTCTTTTCGAGCAACTTAATGCGAGAAACACGTTTTCTGGGGTTTTCACCACTCCACAGTTCGTTGGATATGCAGAACAGTAGATATCTTGGTTTTCGTGGGGTTTAAATCTGAGATATGCATTTTCTGCGATAATCTTGGTGAGACTTCTGTCCGAAGTATGCTGAATCATCGAGAACGCTCTTTCCGAGCTACTTAATATGAGAAACACGTTTTCTGGTGTTTTCACCACTCCACAGTGCGTTTGATATGCAGAACCGGCGACATCTTGGTATTCGTGGGTTTTCAAGCTGAGATATACATTTTCTGCGATAATCTTGGTGAGACTTCTGTCCGAAGTATGCTGAAACATCGAGATCGCTCTTTTCGAGCTAGTTAATGCGAGAAAAACCTTATCCGGTGTTCTCACCACTCCACAGTGCGTTTGGTATGCAGATCCGGCGATATCTTGGTTTTCGTGGGGTTTCAAGCTGAGATATGCATTTTCTGCGATAATCTTGCTGAGACTTCTGTCCGAAGTATGCTGAAACATCGAGATCGCTCTTTTCGAGCTAGTTAATGCGAGAAAAACCTTATCCGGTGTTTTCACCACACCAAAGTACGTTTGATATGCAGAACCAGCGATATCTTGGCTTTCGTGGGGTTTTCAAGCTGAGATATGCATTTTTTACGATAATCTTTGTGAGACTTCTGTCCGAGGTATGCTGAATCATCGAGATCGCTCTTTTCGAGCTAGTTAGTGCGAGAAACACGTTATCTGGTGTTTTCACCACTCCACAGTGCGTTTGATATGCAGAACAGTAGATATCTGGGTTTTCGTAGGGTTTCAAGCTGAAATATGCATTTTCTGCGATAATCTTGTTGAGACTCTTGTCCGAAGTATGCAGAATCATCGATATCTCACTATTCGAGCTATTTAATGCGAGAAACACGTTTTCTGGGGTTTTCACCACTCCACAGTACGTTTGATATGCAGAACAGTAGATATCTTGGTTTTCGTGGGGTTTCAAGCTGAGATATGCATTTTCTGCGATAATCTTGTTGAGACTTCTGTCCGAAGTATGCAGAATCATCGAGATCGCTCGTTTCGAGCTATTTAATGCGGAAACACGTTATCTGGTGTTTTCACCACTCCACAGTGCGTTGGATATGCAGAACCGGAGATATTTTGGTTTTCGTCGAGTTTCAAGCTGAGATATGCATTTTTTACGATAATCTTTGTGAGACTTCTGTCCGAGGTATGCTGAATCATCGAGATCGCTCTTTTCGAGCTAGTTAGTGCGAGAAACACGTTATCTGGTGTTTTCACCACTCCACAGTGCGTTTGATATGCAGAACAGTAGATATCTGGGTTTTCGTAGGGTTTCAAGCTGAAATATGCATTTTCTGCGATAATATTGGTGAGACTTCTGTCCGAAGTATGCTGAATCATCGAGATCGCTCTTTTCGAGCTAGTTAATGCGAGAAAAACCTTATCCGGTGTTTTCACCACTCCACAGTGCGTTTGATATGCAGAACCAGCGATATCTTGGCTTTCGTGGGGTTTCAAGCTGAGATATGCATTTTTTACGATAATCTTGGTGAGACTACTGTCCGAAGTATGCAGAATCATCGAGATCGCTCGTTTCGAGCTATTTAATGCGGAAACACGTTATCTGGTGTTTTCACCACTCCACAGTGCGTTGGATATGCAGAACCGGAGATATTTTGGTTTTCGTCGGGTTTCAAGCTGAGATATGCATTTTCTACGATAAGCTTTGTGAGACATCAGTTCGAAGTATGCAGAAACAACGAGAGCGCTCTTTTCGAGCTAGTTAATGCGAGAAAAACCTTATCCGGTGTTTTCACCACTCCACAGTGCGTTTGATATGCAGAACCAGCGATATCTTGGATTTCGTGGGGTTTCAAGATGAGATATGCATTTTTTACGATAATCTTGGTGAGACTTCAGTCCGAAGTATGCTTAATTATCGAGATCGCTCGTTTAGAGCTATTTAGTGCGGAAACACGTTTTCTGGGGTTTTCACCACTCCACAGTTCGTTGGATATGCAGAACAGTAGATATCTTGGTTTTCGTGGGGTTTCAAGCAGAGATATGCATTTTCTGCGATAATCTTGGTGAGACTTCTGTTAGAAGTATGCTGAATCATCGAGAGCGCTCTTTTCGAGCTAGTTAGTGCGAGAAACACGTTATCTGGTGTTTTCACCACTCCACAGTGCGTTTGATATGCAGAACAGTAGATATTTTTGTTTTCGTGGGGTTTCAAGCTGAAATATGCATTTTCTGCGATAATATTGGTGAGACTTCTGTCCGAAGTATGCTGAAACATCGAGATCGCTCTTTTCGAGCTAGTTAATGCGAGAAAAACCTTATCCGGTGTTTTCACCACTCCACAGTGCGTTTGATATGCAGAACCAGCGATATCTTGGATTTCGTGGGGTTTCAAGATGAGATATGCATTTTTTACGATAATCTTGGTGAGACTTCAGTCCGAAGTATGCTTAATTATCGAGATCGCTCGTTTAGAGCTATTTAGTGCGGAAACACGTTATCTGGTGTTTTCACCACTCCACAGTGCGTTGGATATGCAGAATCGGAGATATTTTGGTTTTCGTCGGGTTTCAAGCTGAGATATGCATTTTCTACGATAAGCTTTGTGAGACATCAGTTCGAAGTATGCAGAAACAACGAGAGCGCTCTTTTCGAGCTACTTAATGCGAGAAACACGTTTTCTGGGGTTTTCACCACTCCACAGTGCGTTGGATATGCAGAACCGGAGATATTTTGGTTTTCGTCGGGTTTCAAGCTGAGATATGCATTTTCTACGATAAGCTTTGTGAGACATCAGTTCGAAGTATGCAGAAACAACAAGATCGCTCTTTTCGAGCTAGTTAGTGCGAGAAAAGCCTTATCCGGTGTTTTCTCCACTCCACAGTGAGTTTGATATGCAGAACCAGCGATATCTTGGCTTTCGTAGGGTTTCAAGCTGAAATATGCATTTTCTGCGATAATCTTGTTGAGACTCTTGTGCAAAGTATGCAGAATCATCGAGATCGCACTTTTCGAGCTATTTAATGCCAGAAACACGTTTTCTGGTGTTTTCACCACTCCACAGTGCGTTTGATATGCAGAACAGTAGATATCTTGGTTTTCGTGGGGTTTCAAGCAGAGATATGCATTTTCTGCGATAATCTTGGAGAGACTTCTGTTAGAAGTATGCTGAATCATCGAGATCGCTCTTTTCGAGCTAGTTAGTGCGAGAAACACGTTATCTGGTGTTTTCACCACTCCACAGTGCGTTTGATATGCAGAACAGTAGATATCTTGGTTTTCGTAGGGTTTCAAGCTGAAATATGCATTTTCTGCGATAATCTTGTTGAGACTCTTGTCCGAAGTATGCAGAATCATCGAGATCGCACTTTTCGAGCTATTTAATGCGAGAAACACGTTTTCTGGGGTTTTCACCACTCCACAGTGCGTTTGATATGCAGAACAGTAGATATCTTGGTTTTCGTGGGGTTTCAAGCTGAGATATGCATTTTCTGCGATAATCTTGTTGAGACATCTGTCCGAATTATGCAAAATCATCGAGATCGCTCGTTTCGAGCTATTTAATGCGGAAACACGTTATCTGGTGTTTTCAGCACTCCACAGTGCGTGGGATATGCAGAACAGTAGATATCTTGGTTTTCGTGGGGTTTCAAGCAGAGATATGCATTTTCTGCGATAATCTTGGTGAGACTTCTGTCCGAAGTATGCTGAGTCATCGAGAACGCTCTTTTCGAGCTACTTAATATGAGAAACACGTTTTCTGGTGTTTTCACCACTCCACAGTGCGTTTGATATGCAGAACCGGCGACATCTTGGTTTTCGTGGGGTTTCAAGCTGAGATATGCATTTTCTGCGATAATCTTGGTGAGACTTCTGTCCGAAGTATGCTGAAACATCGAGATCGCTCTTTTCGAGCTGGGTAGTGCGAGAAACACGTTATCTGGTGTTTTCACCACTCCACAGTGCGTTTGATATGCAGAACAGTAGATATCTTGGTTTTCGTGGGGTTTCAAGCTGAAATATGCATTTTCTGCGATAATCTTGTGGAGACTCTTGTCCGAAGTATGCAGAATCATCGAGATCGCACTTTTCGAGGTATTTAATGCGAGAAACACGTTTTCTGGGGTTTTCACCCCTCCACAGTGCGTTTGATATGCAGAACCAGCGATATCTTGGCTTTCGTGGGGTTTCAAGCTGAGATATGCATTTTTTACGATAATCTTGGTGAGACTTCTGTCCGAAGTATGCTGAAACATCGAGATCGCTCTTTTCGAGCTAGTTAATGCGAGAAAAACCTTGTCCGGTGTTTTCACCACTCTACAGTGCGTTTGATATGCAGAACAGTAGATATCTTGGTTTTCGTGGGGTTTCAAGCTGAGATATGCGTTTTCTGCGATAATCTTGTTGAGACTTCTGTCCGAAGTATGCAGAATCATCGAGATCGCTCGTTTCGAGCTATTTAATGCGGAAACACGTTATCTGGTGTTTTCTCCACTCCACAGTGCGTTGGATATGCAGAACCGGAGATATTTTGGTTTTCGTCGGGTTTCAAGCTGAGATATGCATTTTCTACGATAAGATTTGTGAGACATCAGTTCGAAGTATGCAGAAACAACGAGAGCGCTCTTTTCGAGCTATTTAATGCGAGAAACACGTTTTCTGGGTTTTTCACCACTCCACAGTTCGTTTGATATGCAGAACAGTAGATATCTTGGTTTTCGTGGGGTTTCAAGCAGAGATATGCATTTTCTGCGATAATCTTGGTGAGACTTCTGTCCGAAGTATGCTGAATCATCGAGATCGCTCTTTTCGAGCTAGTTAATGCGAGAAAAACCTTATCCGGTGTTTTCACCACTCCACAGTGCGTTTGATATGCAGAACCAGCGATATCTTGGCTTTCGTGGGGTTTCAAGCTGAGATATGCATTTTTTACGATAATCTTGGTGAGACTACTGTCCGAAGTATGCTTAATCATCGAGATCGCTCGTTTCGAGCTATTTAATGCGACAAACACGTTATCTGGTGTTTTCACCACTCCACAGTTGGTTTGATATGCAGAACCGGCGATATCTTGGTTTTCGTGGGGTTTCAAGCTGAGATATGCGTTTTCTGCGATAATCTTGGTGAGACTTCTGTCCGAAGTATGCTGAAACATCGAGATCGCTCTTTTCGAGCTAGTTAATGCGAGAAAAACCTTATCCGGTGTTCTCACCACTCCACAGTGCGTTTGGTATGCAGATCCGGCGATATCTTGGCTTTCGTGGGGTTTTCAAGCTGAGATATGCATTTTTTACGATAATCTTTGTGAGACTTCTGTCCGAGGTATGCTGAATCATCGAGATCGCTCTTTTCGAGCTAGTTAGTGCGAGAAACACGTTATCTGGTGTTTTCACCACTCCACAGTGCGTTTGATATGCAGAACAGTAGATATCTTGGTTTTCGTAGGGTTTCAAGCAGAGATATGCATTTTCTGCGATAATCTTGGTGAGACTTCTGTTAGAAGTATGCTGAATCATCGAGATCGCTCTTTTCGAGCTAGTTAGTGCGAGAAACACGTTATCTGGTGTTTTCACCACTCCACAGTTCGTTGGATATGCAGAACAGTAGATATCTTGGTTTTCGTGGGGTTTCAAGCAGAGATATGCATTTTCTGCGATAATCTTGGTGAGACTTCTGTTAGAAGTATGCTGAATCATCGAGATCGCTCTTTTCGAGCTAGTTAGTGCGAGAAACACGTTATCTGGTGTTTTCACCACTCCACAGTGCGTTTGATATGCAGAACAGTAGATATCTTGGTTTTCGTGGGGTTTCAAGCTGAGATATGCGTTTTCTGCGATAATCTTGTTGAGACTTCTGTCCGAAGTATGCAGAATCATCGAGATCGCACTTTTCGAGCTATTTAATGCGAGAAACACGTTTTTTGGGGTTTTCACCACTCCACAGTGCGTTTGATATGCAGAACACAGCGATATCTTGGTTTTCGGGGGGATTTCAAGCTGAGATATGCATTTTTTACGATAATTTTGGTGAGACTTCTGTCCGAAGTATGCTGAAACATCGAGATCGCTCTATTCGAGCTAGTTAATGCGAGAAAAACCTTATCCGGTGTTTCCACCACTCCAAAGTGCGTTTGATATGCAGAACCAGCGATATCTTGGCTTTCGTGGGGTTTTCAAGCTGAGATATGCATTTTTTACGATAATCTTGGTGAGACTTCTGTCCGAGGTATGCTGAATCATCGAGATCGCTCTTTTCGAGCTACTTAGTGCGAGAAACACGTTATCTGGTGTTTTCACCACTCCACAGTGCGTTTGATATGCAGAACAGTAGATATCTTGGTTTTCGTGGGGTTTCAAGCTGAAATATGCATTTTCTGCGATAATCTTTTTGAGACTTCTGTCCGAAGTATGCAGCATCATCGAGATCGCACTTTTCGAGCTATTTAATGCGGAAACACGTTATCTGGTGTTTTCACCACTCCACAGTGCGTTGGATATGCAGAACCGGAGATATTTTGGTTTTCGTCGGGTTTCAAGCTGAGATATGCATTTTCTACGATAAGCTTTGTGAGACATCAGTTCGAAGTATGCAGAAACAACGAGAGCGCTCTTTTCGAGCAACTTAATGCGAGAAACACGTTTTCTGGGGTTTTCACCACTCCACAGTTCGTTGGATATGCAGAACCGGCGATATCTTGGTTTTCGTGGGGTTTAAATCTGAGATATGCATTTTCTGCGATAATATTGGTGAGACTTCTGTCCGAAGTATGCTGAAACATCGAGATCGCTCTTTTCGAGCTAGTTAATGCGAGAAAAACCTTATCCGGTGTTTTCACCACTCCACAGTGCGTATGATATGCAGAACCGGCGATATCTTGGTTTTCGTGGGGTTTCAAGCTGAGATATGCGTTTTCTGCGATAATCTTGGTGAGACTTCTGTCCGAAGTATGCAGAATCATCGAGATCGCTTGTTTCGAGCTACTTAATATGAGAAACACGTTTTCTGGTGTTTTCACCACTCCACAGTGCGTTTGATATGCAGAACCGGCGACATCTTGGTATTCGTGGGGTTTCAAGCTGAGATATGCATTTTCTGCGATAATCTTGGTGAGACTTCTGTCCGAAGTATGCTGAAACATCGAGATCGCTCTTTTCGAGCTAGTTAATGCGAGAAAAACCTTATCCGGTGTTCTCACCACTCCACAGTGCGTTTGGTATGCAGATCCGGCGATATCTTGGTTTTCGTGGGGTTTCAAGCTGAGATATGCATTTTCTGCGATAATCTTGTTGAGACTTCTGTCCGAAGTATGCAGAATCATAGAGATCGCTCGTTTCGAGCTATTTAGTGCGGAAACACGTTATCTGGTGTTTTCACCACTCCACAGTGCGTTGGATATGAAGAATCGGAGATATTTTGGTTTTCGTCGGGTTTCAAGCTGAGATATGCATTTTCTACGATAAGCTTTGTGAGACATCAGTTCGAAGTATGCAGAAACAACGAGATCGCTCTTTTCGAGCTAGTTAGTGCGAGAAAAGCCTTATCCGGTGTTTTCTCCACTCCACAGTGCGTTTGATATGCAGAACCAGCGATATCTTGGCTTTCGTGGGGTTTCAAGCTGAGATATGCATTTTTTACGATATTCTTGGTGAGACTACTGTCCGAAGTATGCAGAATCATCGAGATCGCTCGTTTCGAGCTATTTAATGCGGAAACACGTTATCTGGTGTTTTCACCACTCCACAGTGCGGTGGATATGCAGAACCGGAGATATCTTGGTTTTCGTAGGGTTTCAAGCTGAAATATGCATTTTCTGCGATCATCTTGTTGAGACTCTTGTCCGAAGTATGCAGAATCATCGAGATCGCACTTTTCGAGCTATTTAATGCGAGAAACACGTTTTCTGGGGTTTTCACCACTCCACAGTGCGTTTGATATGCAGAACAGTAGATATCTTGGTTTTCGTGGGGTTTCAAGCTGAGATATGCATCTTCTGCGATAATCTTGTTGAGACATCTGTCCGAAGTATGCAAAATCATCGAGATCGCTCGTTTCGAGCTATTTAATGCGGAAACACGGTATCTGGTGTTTTCAGCACTCCACAGTGCGTTGGATATGCAGAACAGTAGATATCTTGGTTTTCGTGGGGTTTCAAGCAGAGATATGCATTTTCTGCGATAATTTTGGTGAGACTTCTGTCCCAAGTATGCTGAAACATCGAGATCGCTCTATTCGAGCTAGTTAATGCGAGAAAAACCTTATCCGGTGTTTCCACCACTCCAAAGTGCGTATGATATGCAGAACCAGCGATATCTTGGCTTTCGTGGGGTTTTCAAGCTGAGATATGCATTTTTTACGATAATCTTGGTGAGACTTCTGTCCGAGGTATGCTGAATCATCGAGATCGCTCTTTTCGAGCTACTTAGTGCGAGAAACACGTTATCTGGTGTTTTCACCACTCCACAGTGCGTTTGATATGCAGAACAGTAGATGTCTTGGTTTTCGTGGGGTTTCAAGCTGAAATATGCATTCTCTGCGATAATCTTTTTGAGACTTCTGTCCGAAGTATGCAGCATCATCGAGATCGCACTTTTCGAGCTATTTAATGCGAGAAACACGTTTTCTGGGGTTTTCACCCCTCCACAGTGCGTTTGATATGCAGAACCAGCGATATCTTGGCTTTCGTGGGGTTTCAAGCTGAGATATGCATTTTTTACGATAATCTTGGTGAGACTTCTGTCCGAAGTATGCTGAAACATCGAGATCGCTCTTTTCGAGCTAGTTAATGCGAGAAAAACCTTGTCCGGTGTTTTCACCACTCCACAGTGCGTTTGATATGCAGATCCGGCGATATCTTGGCTTTCGTGTGCTTTCAAGCTGAGATATGCATTTTTTACGATAATCTTGGTGAGACTTCTGTCCGAAGTATGCAGAATCATCTAGATCGCTCTTTTCGAGCTAGTTAATGCGAGAAAAACCTTATCCGGTGTTCTCACCACTCCACAGTGCGTTTGGTATGCAGATCCGGCGATATCTTGGTTTTCGTGGGGTTTCAAGCTGAGATATGCATTTTCTGCGATAATCTTGTTGAGACTTCTGTCCGAAGTATGCAGAATCATCGAGATCGCTCGTTTCGAGCTATTTAGTGCGGAAACACGTTATCTGGTGTTTTCACCACTCCACAGTGCGTTGGATATGCAGAATCGGAGATATTTTGGTTTTCGTCGGGTTTCAAGCTGAGATATGCATTTTCTACGATAAGCTTTGTGAGACATCAGTTCGAAGTATGCAGAAACAACGAGATCGCTCTTTTCGAGCTAGTTAGTGCGAGGAAAGCCTTATCCGGTGTTTTCTCCACTCCACAGTGCGTTTGATATGCAGAACCAGCGATATCTTGGCTTTCGTGGGGTTTCAAGCTGAGATATGCATTTTTTACGATAATCTTGGTGAGACTACTGTCCGAAGTATGCTGAAACATCGAGATCGCTCTTTTCGAGCTAGTTAATGCGAGAAAAACCTTGTCCGGTGTTTTCAACACTCCACAGTGCGTTTGATATGCAGAACAGTAGATATCTTGGTTTTCGTAGGGTTTCAAGCTGAAATATGCATTTTCTGCGATAATCTTGTTGAGACTCTTGTCCGAAGTATGCAGAATCATCGAGATCGCACTTTTCGAGCTATTTAATGCGAGAAACACGTTTTCTGGTGTTTTCACCACTCCACAGTGCGTTTGATATGCAGAACAGTAGATATCTTGGTTTTCGTGGGGTTTCAAGCAGAGATATGCATTTTCTGCGATAATCTTGGAGAGACTTCTGTTAGAAGTATGCTGAATCATCGAGATCGCTCTTTTCGAGCTAGTTAGTGCGAGAAACACGTTATCTGGTGTTTTCACCACTCCACAGTGCGTTTGATATGCAGAACAGTAGATATCTTGGTTTTCGTGGGGTTTCAAGCTGAAATATGTATTTTCTGCGATAATCTTGTGGAGACTCTTGTCCGAAGTATGCAGAATCATCGAGATCGCACTTTTCGAGCTATTTAATGCGAGAAACACGTTTTCTGGGGTTTTCACCCCTCCACAGTGCGTTTGATATGCAGAACCAGCGATATCTTGGCTTTCGTGGGGTTTCAAGCTGAGATATGCATTTTTTACGATAATCTTGGTGAGACTTCTGTCCGAAGTATGCTGAAACAACGAGATCGCTCTTTTCGAGCTAGTTAGTGCGAGAAAAGCCTTATCCGGTGTTTTCTCCACTCCACAGTGCGTTTGATATGCAGAACCAGCGATATCTTGGCTTTCGTGGGGTTTCAAGCTGAGATATGCATTTTTTACGATAATCTTGGTGAGACTACTGTCCGAAGTATGCAGAATCATCGAGATCGCTCGTTTCGAGCTATTTAATGCGGAAACACGTTATCTGGTGTTTTCACCACTCCACAGTGCGGTGGATATGCAGAACCGGAGATTTTTTGGTTTTCGTCGGGTTTCAAGCTGAGATATGCATTTTCTACGATAAGCTTTGTGAGACATCAGTTCGATGTATGCAGAAACAACGAGAGCGCTCTTTTCGAGCTACTTAATGCGAGAAAAACCTTGTCCGGTGTTTTCACCACTCCACAGTGCGTTTGATATGCAGAACAGTAGATATCTTGGTTTTCGTAGGGTTTCAAGCTGAAATATGCATTTTCTGCGATAATCTTGTTGAGACTCTTGTCCGAAGTATGCAGAATCATCGAGATCGCACTTTTCGAGCTATTTAATGCGAGAAACACGTTTTCTGGTGTTTTCACCACTCCACAGTCCGTTTGATATGCAGAACAGTAGATATCTTGGTTTTCGTGGGGTTTCAAGCAGAGATATGCATTTTCTGCGATAATCTTGGAGAGACTTCTGTTAGAAGTATGCTGAATCATCGAGATCGCTCTTTTCGAGCTACTTAGTGCGAGAAACACGTTATCTGGTGTTTTCACCACTCCACAGTGCGTTTGATATGCAGAACAGTAGATATCTTGGTTTTCGTGGGGTTTCAAGCTGAAATATGCATTTTCTGCGATAATCTTTTTGAGACTTCTGTCCGAAGTATGCAGCATCATCGAGATCGCACTTTTCGAGCTATTTAATGCGGAAACACGTTATCTGGTGTTTTCACCACTCCACAGTGCGTTGGATATGCAGAACCGGAGATATTTTGGTTTTCGTCGGGTTTCAAGCTGAGATATGCATTTTCTACGATAAGCTTTGTGAGACATCAGTTCGAAGTATGCAGAAACAACGAGAGCGCTCTTTTCGAGCAACTTAATGCGAGAAACACGTTTTCTGGGGTTTTCACCACTCCACAGTTCGTTGGATATGCAGAACCGGCGATATCTTGGTTTTCGTGGGGTTTAAATCTGAGATATGCATTTTCTGCGATAATATTGGTGAGAATTCTGTCCGAAGTATGCTGAAACATCGAGATCGCTCTTTTCGAGCTAGTTAATGCGAGAAAAACCTTATCCGGTGTTTTCACCACTCCACAGTGCGTATGATATGCAGAACCGGCGATATCTTGGTTTTCGTGGGGTTTCAAGCTGAGATATGCGTTTTCTGCGATAATCTTGGTGAGACTTCTGTCCGAAGTATGCAGAATCATCGAGATCGCTCGTTTCGAGCTACTTAATATGAGAAACACGTTTTCTGGTGTTTTCACCACTCCACAGTGCGTTTGATATGCAGAACCGGCGACATCTTGGTATTCGTGGGGTTTCAAGCTGAGATATGCATTTTCTGCGATAATCTTGGTGAGACTTCTGTCCGAAGTATGCTGAAACATCGAGATCGCTCTTTTCGAGCTAGTTAATGCGAGAAAAACCTTATCCGGTGTTCTCACCACTCCACAGTGCGTTTGGTATGCAGATCCGGCGATATCTTGGTTTTCGTGGGGTTTCAAGCTGAGATATGCATTTTCTGCGATAATCTTGTTGAGACTTCTGTCCGAAGTATGCAGAATCATCGAGATCGCTCGTTTCGAGCTATTTAGTGCGGAAACACGTTATCTGGTGTTTTCACCACTCCACAGTGCGTTGGATATGAAGAATCGGAGATATTTTGGTTTTCGTCGGGTTTCAAGCTGAGATATGCATTTTCTACGATAAGCTTTGTGAGACATCAGTTCGAAGTATGCAGAAACAACGAGAGCGCTCTTTTCGAGCTACTTAATGCGAGAAACACGTTTTCTGGGGTTTTCACCACTCCACAGTGCGTTGGATATGCAGAACCGGAGATATTTTGGTTTTCGTCGGGTTTCAAGCTGAGATATGCATTTTCTACGATAAGCTTTGTGAGACATCAGTTCGAAGTATGCAGAAACAACGAGATCGCTCTTTTCGAGCTAGTTAGTGCGAGAAAAGCCTTATCCGGTGTTTTCTCCACTCCACAGTGCGTTTGATATGCAGAACCAGCGATATCTTGGCTTTCGTGGGGTTTCAAGCTGAGATATGCATTTTTTACGATATTCTTGGTGAGACTACTGTCCGAAGTATGCAGAATCATCGAGATCGCTCGTTTCGAGCTATTTAATGCGGAAACACGTTATCTGGTGTTTTCACCACTCCACAGTGCGGTGGATATGCAGAACCGGAGATATCTTGGTTTTCGTAGGGTTTCAAGCTGAAATATGCATTTTCTGCGATAATCTTGTTGAGACTCTTGTCCGAAGTATGCAGAATCATCGAGATCGCACTTTTCGAGCTATTTAATGCGAGAAACACGTTTTCTGGGGTTTTCACCACTCCACAGTGCGTTTGATATGCAGAACAGTAGATATCTTGGTTTTCGTGGGGTTTCAAGCTGAGATATGCATTTTCTGCGATAATCTTGTTGAGACATCTGTCCGAAGTATGCAAAATCATCGAGATCGCTCGTTTCGAGCTATTCAATGCGGAAACACGTTATCTGGTGTTTTCAGCACTCCACAGTGCGTTGGATATGCAGAACAGTAGATATCTTGGTTTTCGTGGGGTTTCAAGCAGAGATATGCATTTTCTGCGATAATTTTGGTGAGACTTCTGTCCGAAGTATGCTGAAACATCGAGATCGCTCTATTCGAGCTAGTTAATGCGAGAAAAACCTTATCCGGTGTTTCCACCTCTCCAAAGTGCGTTTGATATGCAGAACCAGCGATATCTTGGCTTTCGTGGGGTTTTCAAGCTGAGATATGCATTTTTTACGATAATCTTGGTGAGACTTCTGTCCGAGGTATGCTGAATCATCGAGATCGCTCTTTTCGAGCTACTTAGTGCGAGAAACACGTTATCTGGTGTTTTCACCACTCCACAGTGCGTTTGATATGCAGAACAGTAGATGTCTTGGTTTTCGTGGGGTTTCAAGCTGAAATATGCATTTTCTGCGATAATCTTTTTGAGACTTCTGTCCGAAGTATGCAGCATCATCGAGATCGCTCGTTTCGAGCTACTTAATATGAGAAACACGTTTTCTGGTGTTTTCACCACTCCACAGTGCGTTTGATATGCAGAACCGGCGACATCTTGGTATTCGTGGGGTTTCAAGCTGAGATATGCATTTTCTGCGATAATCTTGGTGAGACTTCTGTCCGAAGTATGCTGAAACATCGAGATCGCTCTTTTCGAGCTAGTTAATGCGAGAAAAACCTTATCCGGTGTTCTCACCACTCCACAGTGCGTTTGGTATGCAGATCCGGCGATATCTTGGTTTTCGTGGGGTTTCAAGCTGAGATATGCATTTTCTGCGATAATCTTGTTGAGACTTCTGTCCGAAGTATGCAGAATCATCGAGATCGCTCGTTTCGAGCTATTTAGTGCGGAAACACGTTATCTGGTGTTTTCACCACTCCACAGTGCGTTGGATATGAAGAATCGGAGATATTTTGGTTTTCGTCGGGTTTCAAGCTGAGATATGCATTTTCTACGATAAGCTTTGTGAGACATCAGTTCGAAGTATGCAGAAACAACGAGAGCGCTCTTTTCGAGCTACTTAATGCGAGAAACACGTTTTCTGGGGTTTTCACCACTCCACAGTGCGTTGGATATGCAGAACCGGAGATATTTTGGTTTTCGTCGGGTTTCAAGCTGAGATATGCATTTTCTACGATAAGCTTTGTGAGACATCAGTTCGAAGTATGCAGAAACAACGAGATCGCTCTTTTCGAGCTAGTTAGTGCGAGAAAAGCCTTATCCGGTGTTTTCTCCACTCCACAGTGCGTTTGATATGCAGAACCAGCGATATCTTGGCTTTCGTGGGGTTTCAAGCTGAGATATGCATTTTATACGATATTCTTGGTGAGACTACTGTCCGAAGTATGCAGAATCATCGAGATCGCTCGTTTCGAGCTATTTAATGCGGAAACACGTTATCTGGTGTTTTCACCACTCCACAGTGCGGTGGATATGCAGAACCGGAGATATCTTGGTTTTCGTAGGGTTTCAAGCTGAAATATGCATTTTCTGCGATAATCTTGTTGAGACTCTTGTCCGAAGTATGCAGAATCATCGAGATCGCACTTTTCGAGCTATTTAATGCGAGAAACACGTTTTCTGGGGTTTTCACCACTCCACAGTGCGTTTGATATGCAGAACAGTAGATATCTTGGTTTTCGTGGGGTTTCAAGCTGAGATATGCATTTTCTGCGATAATCTTGTTGAGACATCTGTCCGAAGTATGCAAAATCATCGAGAACGCTCGTTTCGAGCTATTCAATGCGGAAACACGTTATCTGGTGTTTTCAGCACTCCACAGTGCGTTGGATATGCAGAACAGTAGATATCTTGGTTTTCGTGGGGTTTCAAGCAGAGATATGCATTTTCTGCGATAATTTTGGTGAGACTTCTGTCCGAAGTATGCTGAAACATCGAGATCGCTCTATTCGAGCTAGTTAATGCGAGAAAAACCTTGTCCGGTGTTTTCACCACTCCACAGTGCGTTTGATATGCAGATCCGGCGATATCTTGGTTTTCGTAGGGTTTCAAGCTGAAATATGCATTTTCTGCGATAATCTTGTTGAGACTCTTGTCCGAAGTATGCAGAATCATCGAGATCGCACTTTTCGAGCTATTTAATGCGAGAAACACGTTTTCTGGGGTTTTCACCACTCCACAGTGCGTTTGATATGCAGAACAGTAGATGTCTTGGTTTTCGTGGGGTTTCAAGCTGAAATATGCATTTTCTGCGATAATCTTTTTGAGACTTCTGTCCGAAGTATGCAGCATCATCGAGATCGCACTTTTCGAGCTATTTAATGCGAGAAAAACCTTGTCCGGTGTTTTCACCACTCCACAGTGCGTTTGATATGCAGATCCGGCGATATCTTGGTTTTCGTAGGGTTTCAAGCAGAGATATGCATTTTCTGCGATAATTTTGGTGAGACTTCTGTCCGAAGTATGCAGAATCATCGAGATCGCTCGTTTCGAGCTATTTAATGCGGAAACACGTTATCTGGTGTTTTCACCACTCCACAGTGCGGTGGATATGCAGAACCGGAGATATCTTGGTTTTCGTAGGGTTTCAAGCTGAAATATGCATTTTCTGCGATAATCTTGTTGAGACTCTTGTCCGAAGTATGCAGAATCATCGAGATCGCACTTTTCGAGCTATTTAATGCGAGAAACACGTTTTCTGGGGTTTTCACCACTCCACAGTGCGTTTGATATGCAGAACAGTAGATGTCTTGGTTTTCGTGGGGTTTCAAGCTGAAATATGCATTTTCTGCGATAATCTTTTTGAGACTTCTGTCCGAAGTATGCAGCATCATCGAGATCGCACTTTTCGAGCTATTTAATGCGAGAAACACGTTTTCTGGGGTTTTCACCCCTCCACAGTGCGTTTGATATGCAGAACCAGCGATATCTTGGCTTTCGTGGGGTTTCAAGCTGAGATATGCATTTTTTACGATAATCTTGGTGAGACTTCTGTCCGAAGTATGCTGAAACATCGAGATCGCTCTTTTCGAGCTAGTTAATGCGAGAAAAACCTTGTCCGGTGTTTTCACCACTCCACAGTGCGTTTGATATGCAGATCCGGCGATATCTTGGTTTTCGTGGGGTTTCAAGCTGAGATATGCATTTTCTGCGATAATCTTGGTGAGACTTCTGTCCGAAGTATAATGAAACATCGAGATCGCTCTTTTCGAGCTGGGCAGTGCGAGAAACACGTTATCTGGTGTTTTCACCACTTCACAGTGCGTTTGATATGCAGAACAGTAGATATCTTGGTTTTCGTGGGGTTTCAAGCTGAAATATGCATTTACTGCGATAATCTTGTTGAGACTCTTGTCCGAAGTATGCAGAATCATCGAGATCGCACTTTTCGAGCTATTTAATGCGAGAAACACGTTTTCTGGGGTTTTCACCACTCCACAGTGCGTTTGATATGCAGAACCAGCGATATCTTGGCTTTCGTGTGGTTTCAAGCTGAGATATGCATTTTTTACGATAATCTTGGTGAGACTTCTGTCCGAAGTATGCAGAATCATCTAGATCGCTCTTTTCGAGCTAGTTAATGCGAGAAAAACCTTATCCGGTGTTCTCACCACTCCACAGTGCGTTTGGTATGCAGATCCGGCGATATCTTGGTTTTCGTGGGGTTTCAAGCTGAGATATGCATTTTCTGCGATAATCTTGTTGAGACTTCTGTCCGAAGTATGCAGAATCATCGAAATCGCTCGTTTCGAGCTATTTAGTGCGGAAACACGTTATCTGGTGTTTTCACCACTCCACAGTGCGTTGGATATGCAGAATCGGAGATATTTTGGTTTTCGTCGGGTTTCAAGCTGAGATATGCATTTTCTACGATAAGCTTTGTGAGACATCAGTTCGAAGTATGCAGAAACAACGAGAGCGCTCTTTTCGAGCTACTTAATGCGAGAAACACGTTTTCTGGGGTTTTCACCACTCCACAGTGCGTTGGATATGCAGAACCGGAGATATTTTGGTTTTCGTCGGGTTTCAAGCTGAGATATGCATTTTCTACGATAAGCTTTGTGAGACATCAGTTCGAAGTATGCAGAAACAACGAGATCGCTCTTTTCGAGCTAGTTAGTGCGAGAAAAGCCTTATCCGGTGTTTTCTCCACTCCACAGTGCGTTTGATATGCAGAACCAGCGATATCTTGGCTTTCGTGGGGTTTCAAGCTGAGATATGCATTTTTTACGATAATCTTGGTGAGACTACTGTCCGAAGTATGCAGAATCATCGAGATCGCTCGTTTCGAGCTATTTAATGCGGAAACACGTTATCTGGTGTTTTCACCACTCCACAGTGCGGTGGATATGCAGAACACGGAGATATTTTGGTTTTCGTCGGGTTTCAAGCTGAGATATGCATTTTCTACGATAAGCTTTGTGAGATATCAGTTCGAAGTATGCAGAAACAACGAGAGCGCTCTTTTCGAGCTACTTAATGCGAGAAAAACCTTGTCCGGTGTTTTCACCACTCCACAGTGCGTTTGATATGCAGAACAGTAGATATCTTGGTTTTCGTAGGGTTTCAAGCTGAAATATGCATTTTCTGCGATAATCTTGTTGAGACTCTTGTCCGAAGTATGCAGAATCATCGAGATCGCACTTTTCGAGCTATTTAATGCGAGAAACACGTTTTCTGGTGTTTTCACCACTCCACAGTGCGTTTGATATGCAGAACAGTAGATATCTTGGTTTTCGTGGGGTTTCAAGCAGAGATATGCATTTTCTGCGATAATCTTGGAGAGACTTCTGTTAGAAGTATGCTGAATCATCGAGATCGCTCTTTTCGAGCTACTTAGTGCGAGAAACACGTTATCTGGTGTTTTCACCACTCCACAGTGCGTTTGATATGCAGAACAGTTGATATCTTGGTTTTCGTGGGGTTTCAAGCTGAAATATGCATTTTCTGCGATAATCTTTTTGAGACTTCTGTCCGAAGTATGCAGCATCATCGAGATCGCACTTTTCGAGCTATTTAATGCGGAAACACGTTATCTGGTGTTTTCACCACTCCACAGTGCGTTGGATATGCAGAACCGGAGATATTTTGGTTTTCGTCGGGTTTCAAGCTGAGATATGCATTTTCTACGATAAGCTTTGTGAGACATCAGTTCGAAGTATGCAGAAACAACGAGAGCGCTCTTTTCGAGCAACTTAATGCGAGAAACACGTTTTCTGGGGTTTTCACCACTCCACAGTTCGTTGGATATGCAGAACCGGCGATATCTTGGTTTTCGTGGGGTTTAAATCTGAGATATGCATTTTCTGCGATAATATTGGTGAGACTTCTGTCCGAAGTATGCTGAAACATCGAGATCGCTCTTTTCGAGCTAGTTAATGCGAGAAAAACCTTATCCGGTGTTTTCACCACTCCACAGTGCGTATGATATGCAGAACCGGCGATATCTTGGTTTTCGTGGGGTTTCAAGCTGAGATATGCGTTTTCTGCGATAATCTTGGTGAGACTTCTGTCCGAAGTATGCAGAATCATCGAGATCGCTCGTTTCGAGCTACTTAATATGAGAAACACGTTTTCTGGTGTTTTCACCACTCCACAGTGCGTTTGATATGCAGAACCGGCGACATCTTGGTATTCGTGGGGTTTCAAGCTGAGATATGCATTTTCTGCGATAATCTTGGTGAGACTTCTGTCCGAAGTATGCTGAAACATCGAGATCGCTCTTTTCGAGCTAGTTAATGCGAGAAAAACCTTATCCGGTGTTCTCACCACTCCACAGTGCGTTTGGTATGCAGATCCGGCGATATCTTGGTTTTCGTGGGGTTTCAAGCTGAGATATGCATTTTCTGCGATAATCTTGTTGAGACTTCTGTCCGAAGTATGCAGAATCATCGAGATCGCTCGTTTCGAGCTATTTAGTGCGGAAACACGTTATCTGGTGTTTTCACCACTCCACAGTGCGTTGGATATGAAGAATCGGAGATATTTTGGTTTTCGTCGGGTTTCAAGCTGAGATATGCATTTTCTACGATAAGCTTTGTGAGACATCAGTTCGAAGTATGCAGAAACAACGAGAGCGCCCTTTTCGAGCTACTTAATGCGAGAAACACGTTTTCTGGGGTTTTCACCACTCCACAGTGCGTTGGATATGCAGAACCGGAGATATTTTGGTTTTCGTCGGGTTTCAAGCTGAGATATGCATTTTCTACGATAAGCTTTGTGAGACATCAGTTCGAAGTATGCAGAAACAACGAGATCGCTCTTTTCGAGCTAGTTAGTGCGAGAAAAGCCTTATCCGGTGTTTTCTCCACTCCACAGTGCGTTTGATATGCAGAACCAGCGATATCTTGGCTTCCGTGGGGTTTCAAGCTGAGATATGCATTTTTTACGATATTCTAGGTGAGACTACTGTCCGAAGTATGCAGAATCATCGAGATCGCTCGTTTCGAGCTATTTAATGCGGAAACACGTTATCTGGTGTTTTCACCACTCCACAGTGCGGTGGATATGCAGAACCGGAGATATCTTGGTTTTCGTAGGGTTTCAAGCTGAAATATGCATTTTCTGCGATAATCTTGTTGAGACTCTTGTCCGAAGTATGCAGAATCATCGAGATCGCACTTTTCGAGCTATTTAATGCGAGAAACACGTTTTCTGGGGTTTTCACCACTCCACAGTGCGTTTGATATGCAGAACAGTAGATATCTTGGTTTTCGTGGGGTTTCAAGCTGAGATATGCATTTTCTGCGATAATCTTGTTGAGACATCTGTCCGAAGTATGCAAAATCATCGAGATCGCTCGTATCGAGCTATTTAATGCGGAAACACGTTATCTGGTGTTTTCAGCACTCCACAGTGCGTTGGATATGCAGAACAGTAGATATCTTGGTTTTCGTGGGGTTTCAAGCAGAGATATGCATTTTCTGCGATAATTTTGGTGAGACTTCTGTCCGAAGTATGCTGAAACATCGAGATCGCTCTATTCGAGCTAGTTAATGCGAGAAAAACCTTATCCGGTGTTTCCACCACTCCAAAGTGCGTTTGATATGCAGAACCAGCGATATCTTGGCTTTCGTGGGGTTTTCAAGCTGAGATATGCATTTTTTACGATAATCTTGGTGAGACTTCTGTCCGAGGTATGCTGATTCATCGAGATCGCTCTTTTCGAGCTACTTAGTGCGAGAAACACGTTATCTGGTGTCTTCACCACTCCACAGTGCGTTTCATATGCAGAACAGTAGATGTCTTGGTTTTCGTGGGGTTTCAAGCTGAAATATGCATTTTCTGCGATAATCTTTTTGAGACTTCTGTCCGAAGTATGCAGCATCATCGAGATCGCACTTTTCGAGCTATTTAATGCGAGAAACACGTTTTCTGGGGTTTTCACCCCTCCACAGTGCGTTTGATATGCAGAACCAGCGATATCTTGGCTTTCGTGGGGTTTCAAGCTGAGATATGCATTTTTTACGATAATCTTGGTGAGACTTCTGTCCGAAGTATGCTGAAACATCGAGATCGCTCTTTTCGAGCTAGTTAATGCGAGAAAAACCTTGTCCGGTGTTTTCACCACTCCACAGTGCGTTTGATATGCAGATCCGGCGATATCTTGGTTTTCGTGGGGTTTCAAGCTGAGATATGCATTTTCTGCGATAATCTTGGTGAGACTTCTGTCCGAAGTATAATGAAACATCGAGATCGCTCTTTTCGAGCTGGGCAGTGCGAGAAACACGTTATCTGGTGTTTTCACCACTCCACAGTGCGTTTGATATGCAGAACAGTAGATATCTTGGTTTTCGTGGGGTTTCAAGCTGAAATATGCATTTACTGCGATAATCTTGTTGAGACTCTTGTCCGAAGTATGCAGAATCATCGAGATCGCACTTTTCGAGCTATTTAATGCGAGAAACACGTTTTCTGGGGTTTTCACCACTCCACAGTGCGTTTGATATGCAGAACCAGCGATATCTTGGCTTTCGTGTGGTTTCAAGCTGAGATATGCATTTTTTACGATAATCTTGGTGAGACTTCTGTCCGAAGTATGCCGAATCATCTAGATCGCTCTTTTCGAGCTAGTTAATGCGAGAAAAACCTTATCCGGTGTTCTCACCACTCCACAGTGCGTTTGGTATGCAGATCCGGCGATATCTTGGTTTTCGTGGGGTTTCAAGCTGAGATATGCATTTTCTGCGATAATCTTGTTGAGACTTCTGTCCGAAGTATGCAGAATCATCGAGATCGCTCGTTTCGAGCTATTTAGTGCGGAAACACGTTATCTGGTGTTTTCACCACTCCACAGTGCGTTGGATATGCAGAATCGGAGATATTTTGGTTTTCGTCGGGTTTCAAGCTGAGATATGCATTTTCTACGATAAGCTTTGTGAGACATCAGTTCGAAGTATGCAGAAACAACGAGAGCGCTCTTTTCGAGCTACTTAATGCGAGAAACACGTTTTCTGGGGTTTTCACCACTCCACAGTGCGTTGGATATGCAGAACCGGAGATATTTTGGTTTTCGTCGGGTTTCAAGCTGAGATATGCATTTTCTACGATAAGCTTTGTGAGACATCAGTTCGAAGTATGCAGAAACAACGAGATCGCTCTTTTCGAGCTAGTTAGTGCGAGAAAAGCCTTATCCGGTGTTTTCTCCACTCCACAGTGCGTTTGATATGCAGAACCAGCGATATCTTGGCTTTCGTGGGGTTTCAAGCTGAGATATGCATTTTTTACGATAATCTTGGTGAGACTACTGTCCGAAGTATGCAGAATCATCGAGATCGCTCGTTTCGAGCTATTTAATGCGGAAACACGTTATCTGGTGTTTTCACCACTCCACAGTGCGGTGGATATGCAGAACACGGAGATATTTTGGTTTTCGTCGGGTTTCAAGCTGAGATATGCATTTTCTACGATAAGCTTTGTGAGACATCAGTTCGAAGTATGCAGAAACAACGAGAGCGCTCTTTTCGAGCTACTTAATGCGAGAAACACGTTTTCTGGGGTTTTCACCACTCCACAGTGCGTTTGATATGCAGAACCAGCGATATCTTGGCTTTCGTGGGGTTTCAAGCTGAGATATGCTTTATTTACGATAATCTTGGTGAGACTTCTGTCCGAAGTATGCTGAAACATCGAGATCGCTCTTTTCGAGCTAGTTAATGCGAGAAAAACCTTGTCCGGTGTTTTCAACACTCCACAGTGCGTTTGATATGCAGAACAGTAGATATCTTGGTTTTCGTAGGGTTTCAAGCTGAAATATGCATTTTCTGCGATAATCTTGTTGAGACTCTTGTCCGAAGTATGCAGAATCATCGAGATCGCACTTTTCGAGCTATTTAATGCGAGAAACACGTTTTCTGGTGTTTTCACCACTCCACAGTGCGTTTGATATGCAGAACAGTAGATATCTTGATTTTCGTGGGGTTTCAAGCAGAGATATGCATTTTCTGCGATAATCTTGGAGAGACTTCTGTTAGAAGTATGCTGAATCATCGAGATCGCTCTTTTCGAGCTAGTTAGTGCGAGAAACACGTTATCTGGTGTTTTCACCACTCCACAGTGCGTTTGATATGCAGAACAGTAGATATCTTGGTTTTCGTGGGGTTTCAAGCTGAAATATGTATTTTCTGCGATAATCTTGTGGAGACTCTTGTCCGAAGTATGCAGAATCATCGAGATCGCACTTTTCGAGCTATTTAATGCGAGAAACACGTTTTCTGGGGTTTTCACCCCTCCACAGTGCGTTTGATATGCAGAACCAGCGATATCTTGGCTTTCGTGGGGTTTCAAGCTGAGATATGCATTTTTTACGATAATCTTGGTGAGACTTCTGTCCGAAGTATGCTGAAACAACGAGATCGCTCTTTTCGAGCTAGTTAGTGCGAGAAAAGCCTTATCCGGTGTTTTCTCCACTCCACAGTGCGTTTGATATGCAGAACCAGCGATATCTTGGCTTTCGTGGGGTTTCAAGCTGAGATATGCATTTTTTACGATAATCTTGGTGAGACTACTGTCCGAAGTATGCAGAATCATCGAGATCGCTCGTTTCGAGCTATTTAATGCGGAAACACGTTATCTGGTGTTTTCACCACTCCACAGTGCGGTGGATATGCAGAACCGGAGATATTTTGGTTTTCGTCGGGTTTCAAGCTGAGATATGCATTTTCTACGATAAGCTTTGTGAGACATCAGTTCGAAGTATGCAGAAACAACGAGAGCGCTCTTTTCGAGCTACTTAATGCGAGAAAAACCTTGTCCGGTGTTTTCACCACTCCACAGTGCGTTTGATATGCAGAACAGGAGATATCTTGGTTTTCGTAGGGTTTCAAGCTGAAATATGCATTTTCTGCGATAATCTTGTTGAGACTCTTGTCCGAAGTATGCAGAATCATCGAGATCGCACTTTTCGAGCTATTTAATGCGAGAAACACGTTTTCTGGTGTTTTCACCACTCCACAGTGCGTTTGATATGCAGAACAGTAGATATCTTGGTTTTCGTAGGGTTTCAAGCTGAAATATGCATTTTCTGCGATAATCTTGTTGAGACTCTTGTCCGAAGTATGCAGAATCATCGAGATCGCACTTTTCGAGCTATTTAATGCGAGAAACACGTTTTCTGGGGTTTTCACCACTCCACAGTGCGTTTGATATGCAGAACAGTAGATATCTTGGTTTTCGTGGGGTTTCAAGCTGAGATATATATTTTCTGCGATAATCTTGTTGAGACATCTGTCCGAAGTATGCAAAATCATCGAGATCGCTCGTTTCGAGCTATTTAATGCGGAAACACGTTATCTGGTGTTTTCAGCACTCCACAGTGCGTTGGATATGCAGAACAGTAGATATCTTGGTTTTCGTGGGGTTTCAAGCAGAGATATGCATTTTCTGCGATAATCTTGGTGAGACTTCTGTCCGAAGTATGCTGAGTCATCGAGAAGGCTCTTTTCGAGCTACTTAATATGAGAAACACGTTTTCTGGTGTTTTCACCACTCCACAGTGCGTTTGATATGCAGAACCGGCGACATCTTGGTTTTCGTGGGGTTTCAAGCTGAGATATGCATTTTCTGCGATAATCTTGGTGAGACTTCTGTCCGAAGTATGCTGAAACATCGAGATCGCTCTTTTCGAGCTGGGTAGTGCGAGAAACACGTTATCTGGTGTTTTCACCACTCCACAGTGCGTTTGATATGCAGAACAGTAGATATCTTGGCTTTCGTGTGGTTTCAAGCTGAGATATGCATTTTTTACGATAATCTTGGTGAGACTTCTGTCCGAAGTATGCAGAATCATCTAGATCGCTCTTTTCGAGCTAGTTAGTGCGAGAAAAGCCTTATCCGGTGTTTTCTCCACTCCACAGTGCGTTTGATATGCAGAACCAGCGATATCTTGGCTTTCGTGGGGTTTCAAGCTGAGATATGCATTTTTTACGATAATCTTGGTGAGACTACTGTCCGAAGTATGCAGAATCATCGAGATCGCTCGTTTCGAGCTATTTAATGCGGAAACACGTTATCTGGTGTTTTCACCACTCCACAGTGCGTTTGATATGCAGAACAGTAGATATCTTGGTTTTCGTAGGGTTTCAAGCTGAAATATGCATTTTCTGCGATAATCTTGTTGAGACTCTTGTCCGAAGTATGCAGAATCATCGAGATCGCACTTTTCGAGCTATTTAATGCGAGAAACACGTTTTCTGGTGTTTTCACCACTCCACAGTGCGTTTGATATGCAGAACAGTAGATATCTTGGTTTTCGTCGGGTTTCAAGCTGAGATATGCATTTTCTACGATAAGCTTTGTGAGACATCAGTTAGAAGTATGCAGAAACAACGAGAGCGCTCTTTTCGAGCTACTTAATGCGAGAAACACGTTTTCTGGGGTTTTCACCACTCCACAGTGCGTTTGATATGCAGAACCAGCGATATCTTGGCTTTCGTGGGGTTTCAAGCTGAGATATGCATTTTTTACGATAATCTTGGTGAGACATCAGTTCGAAGTATGCAGAAACAACGAGAGCGCTCTTTTCGAGCTACTTAATGCGAGAAACACGTTTTCTGGGGTTTTCACCACTCCACAGTGCGTTTGATATGCAGAACAGTAGATATCTTGGTTTTCGTAGGGTTTCAAGCTGAAATATGCATTTTCTGCGATAATCTTGTTGAGACTCTTGTCCGAAGTATGCAGAATCATCGAGATCGCACTTTTCGAGCTATTTAATGCGAGAAACACGTTTTCTGGTGTTTTCACCACTCCACAGTGCGTTTGATATGCAGAACCGGAGATATCTTGGTTTTCGTGGGGTTTCAAGCAGAGATATGCATTTTCTGCGATAATCTTGGAGAGACTTCTGTTAGAAGTATGCTGAATCATCGAGATCGCTCTTTTCGAGCTAGTTAGCGCGAGAAACACGTTATCTGGTGTTTTCACCACTCCACAGTGCGTTTGATATGCAGAACAGTTGATATCTTGGTTTTCGTAGGGTTTCAAGCTGAAATATGCATTTTCTGCGATAATCTTGTTGAGACTCTTGTCCGAAGTATGCAGAATCATCGAGATCGCACTTTTCGAGCTATTTAATGCGAGAAACACGTTTTCTGGGGTTTTCACCACTCCACAGTGCGTTTGATATGCAGAACAGTAGATATGTTGGTTTTCGTGGGGTTTCAAGCTGAGATATGCATTTTCTGCGATAATCTTGTTGAGACATCTGTCCGAAGTATGCAAACACATCGAGATCGCTCGTTTCGAGCTATTTAATGCGGAAACACGTTATCTGGTGTTTTCAGCACTCCACAGTGCGTTGGATATGCAGAACAGTAGATATCTTGGTTTTCGTGGGGTTTCAAGCAGAGATATGCATTTTCTGCGATAATCTTGGTGAGACTTCTGTCCGAAGTATGCTGAGTCATCGAGAACGCTCTTTTCGAGCTACTTAATATGAGAAACACGTTTTCTGGTGTTTTCACCACTCCACAGTGCGTTTGATATGCAGAACCGGCGACATCTTGGTTTTCGTGGGGTTTCAAGCTGAGATATGCATTTTCTGCGATAATCTTGGTGAGACTTCGAGCTACTTAATGCACGAAACACGTTTTCTGGTGTTTTCACCACTCCACAGTACGTTTGACATGCAAAACAGGAGATATCTTGGTTTCGGTCGGGTTTCAAGCTGAGATATGCATTTTCTGCGATAATCCTGGTGAGACTTCTGTCAGAAGTATGCAGAATCTTCGAGAACGCTCTTTTCGAGCTACTTAATGCGCGAAACACGTTTTCTGGTGTTTTCACCACTCCACGGTACGTTTGATGTGCAGAACCGGAGATAACTCGGTTTTCGTCGGGTTTCAAGCTGAGATGTGCATTTTCTACGATAATCTTAGTGAGACTTCTGTCAGAAGTATGCAGGATCTTCGAGAACGCTCTATTCGAGCTATTTAATGCGAGAAACACGTTATCTCGTGTTTTCACCACTCCACAGTGCGTATGATATGCAGAACCGGCGATATCTTGGTTTTCGTGGGGTTTCAAGCTGAGATATGCATTTTCTGCGATAATCTTGCTGAGACTTCTGTCCGAAGTATGCTGAAACATCGAGATCGCTCTTTTCGAGCTAGTTAATGCGAGAAAAACCTTATCCGGTGTTTTCACCACACCAAAGTACGTTTGATATGCAGAAACAGCGATATCTTGGCTTTCGTGGGGTTTTCAAGCTGAGATATGCATTTTTTACGATAATCTTTGTGAGACTTCTGTCCGAGGTATGCTGAATCATCGAGATCGCTCTTTTCGAGTTAGTTAGTTTGAGAAACACGTTATCTGGTGTTTTCACCACTCCACAGTGCGTTTGATATGCAGAACAGTAGATATCTTGGTTTTCGTAGGGTTTCAAGCAGAAATATGCATTTTCTGCGATAATCTTGTTGAGACTCTTGTCCGAAGTATGCAGAATCATCGAGATCGCACTATTCGAGCTATTTAATGCGAGAAACACGTTTTCTGGGGTTTTCACCACTCCACAGTGCGTTTGATATGCAGAACAGCAGATATCTTGGTTTTCGTGGGGTTTCAAGCTGAGATATGCATTTTCTGCGATAATCTTGTTGAGACTTCTGTCCGAAGTATGCAGAATCATCGAGATCGCTCGTTTCGAGCTATTTAATGCGGAAACACGTTATCTGGTGTTTTCACCACTCCACAGTGCGTTGGATATGCAGAACCGAAGATATTTTGGTTTTCGTCGAGTTTCAAGCTGAGATATGCATTTTCTACGATAAGCTATGTGAGACATCAGTTCGAAGTATGCAGAAACAACCAGAGCGCTCTTTTCGAGCTACTTAATGCGAGAAACACGTTTTCTGGGGTTTTCACCACTCCACAGTTCGTTGGATATGCAGAACAGTAGATATCTTGGTTTTCGTGGGGTTTCAAGCAGAGATATGCATTTTCTGCGATAATCATGGTGAGACTTCTGTTAGAAGTATGCTGAATCACCGAGATCGCTCTTTTCGAGCTAGTTAGTGCGAGAAACACGTTATCTGGTGTTTTCACCACTCCACAGTGCGTTTGATATGCAGAACAGTAGATATTTTGGATTTTGTGGGGTTTCAAGCTGAAATTTGCATTTTCTGCGATAATATTGGTGAGACTTCTGTCCGAAGTATGCCGAATCATCGAGATCGCTCTTTTCGAGCTAGTTAATGCGAGAAAAACCTTATCCGGTGTTTTCACCACTCCACAGTGCGTTTGATATGCAGAACCAGCGATATCTTGGCTTTCGTGGGGTTTCAAGCTGAGATATGCATTTTTTACGATAATCTTGGTGAGACTACTGTCCGAAGTATGCAGAATCATCGAGATCGCTCGTTTCGAGCTATTTAATGCGGAAACACGTTATCTGGCGTTTTCACCACTCCACAGTGCGTTGGATATGCAGAACCGGAGATATTTTGGTTTTCGTCGGGTTTCAAGCTGAGATATGCATTTTCTACGATAAGCTTTGTGAGACATCAGTTCGAAGTATGCAGAAACAACGAGAGCGCTCTTTTCGAGCAACTTAATGCGAGAAACACGTTTTCTGGGGTTTTCACCACTCCACAGTTCGTTGGATATGCAGAACAGTAGATATCTTGGTTTTCGTGGGGTTTCAAGCAGAGATATGCATTTTCTGCGATAATCTTGGAGAGACTTCTGTTAGAAGTATGCTGAATCATCGAGATCGCTCTTTTCGAGCTAGTTAGTGCGAGAAACACGTTATCTGGTGTTTTCACCACTCCACAGTGCGTTTGATATGCAGAACTGTAGATATCTTGGTTTTCGTAGGGTTTCAAGCTGAAATATGCATTTTCTGCGATAATCTTGTTGAGACTCTTGTCCGAAGTATGCAAAATCATCGAGATCGCTCGTTTCGAGCTATTTAATGCGGAAACACGTTATCTGGTGTTTTCAGCACTCCACAGTGCGTTGGATATGCAGAACAGTAGATATCTTGGTTTTCGTGGGGTTTCAAGCAGAGATATGCATTTTCTGCGATAATCTTGGAGAGACTTCTGTCCGAAGTATGCTGAGTCATCGAGAACGCTCTTTTCGAGCTACTTAATATGAGAAACACGTTTTCTGGTGTTTTCACCACTCCACAGTGCGTTTGATATGCAGAACCGGCGACATCTTGGTTTTCGTGGGGTTTCAAGCTGAGATATGCATTTTCTGCGATAATCTTGGTGAGACTTCTGTCCGAAGTATGCTGAAACATCGAGATCGCTCTTTTCGAGCTAGTTAATGCGAGAAAAACCTTGTCCGGTGTTTTCACCACTCCACAGTGCGTTTGATATGCAGATCCGGCGATATCTTGGTTTTCGTGGGGTTTCAAGCTGAGATATGCATTTTCTGCGATAATCTTGGTGAGACTTCTGTCCGAAGTATAATGAAACATCGAGATCGCTCTTTTCGAGCTGGGTAGTGCGAGAAACACGTTATCTGGTGTTTTCACCACTCCACAGTGCGTTTGATATGCAGAACAGTAGATATCTTGGTTTTCGTAGGGTTTCAAGCTGAAATATGCATTTTCTGCGATAATCTTGTTGAGACTCTTGTCCGAAGTATGCAGAATCATCGAGATCGCACTTTTCGAGCTATTTAATGCGAGAAACACGATTTCTGGGGTTTTCACCACTCCACAGTGCGTTTGATATGCAGAACAGTAGATATCTTGGTTTTCGTGGGGTTTCAAGCAGAGATATGCATTTTCTGCGATAATCTTGGAGAGACTTCTGTTAGAAGTATGCTGAATCATCGAGATCGCTCTTTTCGAGCTAGTTAGTGCGAGAAACACGTTATCTGGTGTTTTCACCACTCCACAGTGCGTTTGATATGCAGAACTGTAGATATCTTGGTTTTCGTAGGGTTTCAAGCTGAAATATGCATTTTCTGCGATAATCTTGTTGAGACTCTTGTCCGAAGTATGCAAAATCATCGAGATCGCTCGTTTCGAGCTATTTAATGCGGAAACACGTTATCTGGTGTTTTCAGCACTCCACAGTGCGTTGGATATGCAGAACAGTAGATATCTTGGTTTTCGTGGGGTTTCAAGCAGAGATATGCATTTTCTGCGATAATCTTGGTGAGACTTCTGTCCGAAGTATGCTGAGTCATCGAGAACGCTCTTTTCGAGCTACTTAATATGAGAAACACGTTTTCTGGTGTTTTCACCACTCCACAGTGCGTTTGATATGCAGAACCGGCGACATCTTGGTTTTCGTGGGTTTTCAAGCTGAGATATGCATTTTCTGCGATAATCTTGGTGAGACTTCTGTCCGAAGTATGCTGAAACATCGAGATCGCTCTTTTCGAGCTAGTTAATGCGAGAAAAACCTTGTCCGGTGTTTTCACCACTCCACAGTGCGTTTGATATGCAGATCCGGCGATATCTTGGTTTTCGTGGGGTTTCAAGCTGAGATATGCATTTTCTGCGATAATCTTGGTGAGACTTCTGTCCGAAGTATAATGAAACATCGAGATCGCTCTTTTCGAGCTGGGTAGTGCGAGAAACACGTTATCTGGTGTTTTCACCACTCCACAGTGCGTTTGATATGCAGAACCAGCGATATCTTGGCTTTCGTGTGGTTTCAAGCTGAGATATGCATTTTTTACGATAATCTTGGTGAGACTTCTGTCCGAAGTATGCAGAATCATCTAGATCGCTCTTTTCGAGCTACTTAATGCACGAAACACGTTTTCTTGTGTTTTCACCACTCCACAGTACGTTTGACATGTAGAACCGGAGATATCTTGGTTTCGGTCGGGTTTCAAGCTGAGATATGCATTTTCTACGATAATCTTGGTGAAACATCTGTCCGAAGTATGCAGAAATATCGAGAGCGCTCTTTTCGAGCTATTTAATGCGAGAAACTCGTTTTCTGGTGTTTTCACCACTCCACGGTACGTTTGATGTGCAGAACCGGAGATAACTCCGTTTTCGTCGGGTTTCAAGCTGAGATATGCATTTTCTACGATAATCTTGGTGAGACTTCTGTCAGAAGTATGCAGGTTCTTCGAGAACGCTCTTTTCGAGCTATTTAATGCGAGAAACACGTTATCTGGTGTTTTCACCACTCCACAGTTCGTTGGATATGCAGAACCGGAGATACCTTGGTTTCAGTCGGGTTTCAAGCTGAGATATGCATTTTCTACGATAATCCTGGTGAGACTTCTGTCAGAAGTATGCAGAATCTTCGAGAACGCTCTTTTCGAGCTATTTAATGCGAGAAACTCGTTTTCTGGGGTTTTCACCACTCCACAGTTGGTTTGATATGCAGAACCGGCGATATTTTGGTTTTCGTCGGGTTTCAAGCTGAGATATGCATTTTCTACGATAATCTTGGTGAAACATCTGTCCGAAGTATGCTGAATCATCGAGATCGCTCGTTTCGAGCTATTTCATGCGAGAAACACGTTATCTGGTGTTTTCACCACTCAACAGTGCGTTTGATATGCAGAACCGGCGATATCTTGGTTTTCGTGGGGTTTAAAGCTGAGATATGCATTTTCTGCGATAATCTTGGTGAGACTTCTGTCCGAAGTATGCTGAATCATCGAGATCGCTCTTTTCGAGCTAGTTAGTGCGAGAAACACGTTATCTGTTGTTTTCACCACTCCACAGTGCGTTTGATATGCAGAACAGTAGATATCTTGGTTTTCGTGGGGTTTCAACCTGAGATATGCATTTTCTGCGATAATCTTGTTGAGACTTCTGTCCGAAGTATGCAGAATCATCGAGATCGCTCGTTTCGAGCTATTTAATGCGGAAACACGTTATCTGGTGCTTTCACCACTCCACAGTGCGTTGGATATGCAGAACCGGAGATATTTTGGTTTTCGTCGGGTTTCAAGCTGAGATATGCATTTTCTACGATAAGCTTGGTGAGACATCATTGCGAAGTATGCAGAATCTTCGAGAACGCTCTTTTCGAGCTACTTAATGCGCGAAACACGTTTTCTGGTGTTTTCATCACTCCACGGTACGTTTGATGTGCAGATCCGGAGATAACTCGGTTTTCGTCGGGTTTCAAGCTGAGATATGCATTTTCTACGATAATCTTGGTGAAACATCTGTCCGAAGTATGCAGAAACGTCGAGAGCGCACTTTTCGAGCTATTTAGTGCACGAAACACGTTTTCTGGGGTTTTCACCACTCCACAGTTCGTTGGATATGCAGAAGAGTAGATATCTTGGTTTTCGTGGGGTATCAAGCTGAGATATGCATTTCCTGCGATAATCTTGGTGAGACTTCTGTCCGAAGTATGCAGAATCATCTAGATCGCTCTATTCGAGCTACTTAATGCGCGAAACCCGTTTTCTGGTGTTTTCATCACTCCACGGTACGTTTGATGTGCAGAACCGGATATAACTCGGTTTTCGTCGGGTTTCAAGCTGAGATATGCATTTTCTACGATAATCTAGGTGAGACTTCTGTCAGAAGTATGCAGGATCTTCGAGAACGCTCTTTTCGAGCTATTTAATGCGAGAAACACGTTCTCTGGTTGTTTTCACCACTCCACAGTGCGTTTGATATGCTGAACCGGCGATATCTTGGTTTTCGTGGGGTTTCAAGCTGAGATATGCATTTCCTGCGATAATCTTGGTGAGACTTCTGTTAGAAGTATGCAGAATCATCGAGATCGCACTTTTCGAGCTATTTAATGCGTGAAACACGTTATCTGGTGTTTTCACCACTCCACAGTGCGTTTGATATGCAGAACAGTAGATATCTTGGTTTTCGTGGGGTTTCAAGCTGAGATATGCATTTTCTGCGATAATCTTGTTGAGACTTCTGTCCGAAGTATGCAGAATCATCGAGATCGCTCGTTTCGAGCTACTTAATGCGAGAAACACGTTATCTGGTGTTTTCACCACTCCACAGTGCGTTGGATATGCAGAAACGGCGATATTTTGGTTTTCGTCGGGTTTCAAGCTGAGATATGCATTTTCTACGATAAGCTTGGTGAAACATCTGTCCGAAGTATGCAGAAACATCGAGAGCGCTCTTTTCGAGCTATTTAATGCGAGAAACACGTTCTCCGGTTGTTTGCACCACTCCACAGTTCGATTGATATGCAGAACCGGAGATATCTTGATTTTCGTTGTGTTTCCAGCTGAGATATGCATTTTCTGCGATAATCTTGGTGGGTCTTTTGTCAGAAGTATGCAGAATCATCTAGATCGCTCTTTTCGAGATACTTAATGCACGAAACACGTTATCTGGTGTTTTCACCACTCCACAGTACGTTTGACATGCAGAACCGGAGATATCTTGGTTTCGGTCGGGTTTCAAGCTGAGATATGCATTTTCTACGATAATCCTGGTGAGACTTCTGTCGGAAGTATGCAGAATCTTCGAGAACGCTCGTTTCGAGCTACTTGATGCGAGAAACACGTTATCTGGTGTTTTCACCACTCCACAGTGCGTTGGATATGCAGAACCGGAGATATTTTGGTTTTCGTCGGGTTTCAAGCTGAGATATGCATTTTCTGCGATAATCCTGGTGAGACTTCTGTCCGAAGTATGCTGAAACATCGAAATCGCTCTTTTCGAGCTAGTTAATGCGAGAAAAACCTTATCCGGTGTTTTCATCACTCCACAGTGCATTTGATATGCAGAACCGGCGATATCTTGGTTTTCGTGGGGTTTCAATCTGAGATATGCATTTTCCGCGATAATCTTGGTGAGACTTCTGTTAGAAGTATGCAGAATCATCGAGATCGCACTTTTCGAGCTATTTAATGCGAGAAACACGTTATCTGGTGTTTTCACCACTCCACAGTTCGTTGGATATGCAGAATCGGAGATATCTTGGTTTTCGTGGGGTTTCAAGCTGAGATATGCATTTTCTGCGATAATCTTGGTGAGACTTCTGTTAGAAGTATGCAGAATCATCGAGATCGCACTTTTCGAGCTATTTAATGCGAGAAACACGTTATCTGGTGTTTTCACCACTCCACAGTTCGTTGGATATGCAGATTCGGAGATATCTTGGTTTTCGTGGGGTTTCAAGCTGAGATATGCATTTCCTGCGATAATCTTGGTGAGACTTCTGTCCGAAGTATGCTGAATCATCGGATCGCTCTTTTCGATCTATTTAATGCGAGAAACACGTTCTCCGGTTGTTTTCACCACTCCACAGTTCGTTTGATATGCAGAACAGGCGATATCTTGATTTTCGTGGTGTTTCCAGCTGAGATATGCATTTTCTGCGATAATCTTGGTGGGTCTTTTGTCAGAAGTATGCAGAATCATCTAGATCGCTCTTTTCGAGCTACTTAATGCACGAAACACGTTTTCTGGTGTTTTCACCACCCCACAGTACGTTTGACATGCAGAACCGGAGATATCTTGGTTTTCGTGGGGTTTCAAGCTGAGATATGCATTTCCTGCGATAATCTTGGTGAGACTTCTGTCGGAAGTATGCAGAATCTTCGAGAACGCTCTTTTCGAGCTACTTAATGCGCGAAACACGTTTTCTGGTGTTTTCACCACTCCACAGTACGTTTGACATGCAGAACAGGAGATATCTTGGTTTCGGTCGGGTTTCAAGCTGAGATATGCATTTTCTGCGATAATCCTGGTGAGACTTCTGTCCGAAGTATGCTGAAACATCGAAATCGCTCTTTTCGAGCTAGTTAATGCGAGAAAAACCTTATCCGGTGTTTTCACCACTCCACAGTGCATTTGATATGCAGAACCGGCGATATCTTGGTTTTCGTGGGGTTTCAATCTGAGATATGCATTTTCCGCGATAATCTTGGTGAGACTTCTGTTAGAAGTATGCAGAATCATCGAGATCGCACTTTTCGAGCTATTTAATGCGAGAAACACGTTATCTGGTGTTTTCACCACTCCACAGTTCGTTGGATATGCAGAATCGGAGATATCTTGGTTTTCGTGGGGTTTCAAGCTGAGATATGCATTTCCTGCGATAATCTTGGTGAGACTTCTGTCCGAAGTATGCTGAATCATCGGATCGCTCTTTTCGAGCTATTTAATGCGAGAAACACGTTATCTGGTGTTTTCACCACTCCACAGTTCGTTGGATATGCAGATTCGGAGTTATCTTGGTTTTCGTGGGGTTTCAAGCTGAGATATGCATTTCCTGCGATAATCTTGGTGAGACTTCTGTCCGAAGTATGCTGAATCATCGGATCGCTCTTTTCGATCTATTTAATGCGAGAAACACGTTCTCCGGTTGTTTTCACCACTCCACAGTTCGTTTGATATGCAGAACAGGCGATATCTTGATTTTCGTGGTGTTTCCAGCTGAGATATGCATTTTCTGCGATAATCTTGGTGGGTCTTTTGTCAGAAGTATGCAGAATCATCTAGATCGCTCTTTTCGAGCTACTTAATGCACGAAACACGTTTTCTGGTGTTTTCACCACCCCACAGTACGTTTGACATGCAGAACCGGAGATATCTTGGTTTCGGTCGGGTTTCAAGCTGAGATATGCATTTTCTACAATAATCCTGGTGAGACTTCTGTCGGAAGTATGCAGAATCTTCGAGAACGCTCGTTTCGAGCTACTTGATGCGTGAAACACGTTATCTGGTGTTTTCACCACTCCACAGTGCGTTGGATATGCAGAACCGGAGATATTTTGGTTTTCGTCGGGTTTCAAGCTGAGATATGCATTTTCAACGATAATCTTGGTGAGACTTCTGTCCGAAGTATGCAGAATCATCGAGATCGCTCTATTCGAGCTATTTAATGCGAGAAACACGTTCTCTGGTTGTTTTCACCACTCCACAGTGCGTTTGATATGCAGAACGGGCAACATCTTGATTTTCGTGAGATTTCGAGCTGAGATATGCATTTTCTGCGATAATATTGGTGAGACTTCAGTCAGAAGTATGCAGAATCATCTAGATCGCTCTTTTCGAGCTACTTAATGCACGAAACACGTTTTCTGGTGTTTTCACCACTCCACAGTACGTTTGACATGCAAAACAGGAGATATCTTGGTTTCGGTCGGGTTTCAAGCTGAGATATGCATTTTCTGCGATAATCCTGGTGAGACTTCTGTCAGAAGTATGCAGAATCTTCGAGAACGCTCTTTTCGAGCTACTTAATGCGCGAAACACGTTTTCTGGTGTTTTCACCACTCAACAGTGCGTTTGATATGCAGAACCGGCGATATCTTGGTTTTCGTGGGGTTTAAAGCTGAGATATGCATTTGCTGCGATAATCTTGGTGAGACTTCTGTCCGAAGTATGCTGAATCATCGAGATCGCTCTTTTCGAGCTAGTTAGTGCGAGAAACACGTTCTCTGGTTGTTTTCACCACTCCACAGTGCGTTTGATATGCAGAACCGGCGATATCTTGGTTTTCGTGGGGTTTCAAGCTGAGATATGCATTTCCTGCGATAATCTTGGTGAGACTTCTGTTAGAAGTATGCAGAATCATCGAGATCGCACTTTTCGAGCTATTTAATGCGTGAAACACGTTATCTGGTGTTTTCACCACTCCACAGTGCGTTTGATATGCAGAACAGTAGATATCTTGGTTTTCGTGGGGTTTCAAGCTGAGATATGCATTTTCTGTGATAATCTTGTTGAGACTTCTGTCCGAAGTATGCAGAATCATCGAGATCGCTCGTTTCGAGCTACTTAATGCGAGAAACACGTTATCTGGTGTTTTCACCACTCCACAGTGCGTTGGATATGCAGAAACGGCGATATTTTGGTTTTCGTCGGGTTTCAAGCTGAGATATGCATTTTCTACGATAAGCTTGGTGAAACATCTGTCCGAAGTATGCAGAAACATCGAGAGCGCTCTTTTCGAGCTATTTAATGCGAGAAACACGTTCTCCGGTTGTTTTCACCACTCCACAGTTCGTTTGATATGCAGAACCGGAGATATCTTGGTTTTCGTGGGGTTTCAAGCTGAGATATGCATTTCCTGCGATAATCTTGGTGAGACTTCTGTCGGAAGTATGCAGAATCTTCGAGAACGCTCTTTTCGAGCTACTTAATGCGCGAAACACGTTTTCTGGTGTTTTCACCACTCCACAGTACGTTTGACATGCAGAACAGGAGATATCTTGGTTTCGGTCGGGTTTCAAGCTGAGATATGCATTTTCTGCGATAATCCTGGTGAGACTTCTGTCCGAAGTATGCTGAAACATCGAGATCGCTCTTTTCGAGCTAGTTAATGCGAGAAAAACCTTATCCGGTGTTTTCACCACTCCACAGTGCATTTGATATGCAGAACCGGCGATATCTTGGTTTTCGTGGGGTTTCAATATGAGATATGCATTTTCCGCGATAATCTTGGTGAGACTTCTGTTAGAAGTATGCAGAATCATCGAGATCGCACTTTTCGAGCTATTTAATGCGAGAAACACGTTATCTGGTGTTTTCACCACTCCACAGTTCGTTGGATATGCAGAATCGGAGATATCTTGGTTTTCGTGGGGTTTCAAGCTGAGATATGCATTTCCTGCGATAATCTTGGTGAGACTTCTGTCCGAAGTATGCTGAATCATCGGATCGCTCTTTTCGAGCTATTTAATGCGAGAAACACGATCTCCGGTTGTTTTCACCACTCCACAGTTCGTTTGATATGCAGAACAAGCGATATCTTGATTTTCGTTGTGTTTCCAGCTGAGATATGCATTTTCTGAGATAATCTTGGTGGGTCTTTTGTCAGAAGTATGCAGAATCATCTAGATCGCTCTTTTCGAGCTACTTAATGCACGAAACACGTTATCTGGTGTTTTCACCACTCCACAGTACGTTTGACATGCAGAACCGGAGATATCTTGGTTTCGGTCGGGTTTCAAGCTGAGATATGCATTTTCTACGATAATCCTGGTGAGACTTCTGTCGGAAGTATGCAGAATCTTCGAGAACGCTCGTTTCGAGCTACTTGATGCGAGAAACACGTTATCTGGTGTTTTCACCACTCCACAGTGCGTTGGATATGCAGAACCGGAGATATTTTGGTTTTCGTCGGGTTTCAAGCTGAGATATGCATTTTCAACGATAATCTTGGTGAGACTTCTGTCGGAAGTATGCAGAATCATCGAGATCGCTCTATCCGAGCTATTTAATGCGAGAAACACGTTCTCTGGTTGTTTTCACCACTCCACAGTGCGTTTGATATGCAGAACGGGCAACATCTTGATTTTCGTGAGATTTCGAGCTGAGATATGCATTTTCTGCGATAATATTGGTGAGACTTCAGTCAGAAGTATGCAGAATCATC